>JAIGNY010004509.1:3580000-3627500 GCA_020152595.1 Chiridota heheva
TTAATCTGCGATTTTGTTGTCATGGCAACCGCGACTGGAAATTTTGTTTGAGTTGATTTGAGAGGCTTTTTCTTTGTACGAAATCATCGGCATATAATACACCAGCGCAATGATAGGTATACACATTATTTTGCATATACGTCAACAACTGCTTGCGTGATTTTTCATCATAGGCCATAATCAACAACAAATTTTGATTAATAATACTGCAACATTATTTTCCCTGAAATGTGCAGAACTTGGAACTTGATAACAAATTTTAAACTTTCAATATGGAAAAGGGAGAGATGGGGCTTCAGTGTAGACGGACACGCTATAGCCGTAGCAGGCCCGTAGCCAGGATTTTGACAGGGGTTCGTATTTCACATAAAAGGGCACTTCACATCTGCCACTTAAAAAATACACGATACTTTACATTAGGGCACAGGTGGGCACGGTAGGCAGGGGCGTGGAGGGCTGCATCACCCCAGTTTCGGGCAAATACAAATTATTCGGGCAGAGTGTATATAACCTATGTTATCATTTTCCGAAAAATTCGGCCAATTTCCCTAAAATAAGGTTAATGTTTCAAAAAATCATTACATTTTCCGAAAAAATTCTCCTAATTTCAAACCCTACAGAAAACCTGTAACGTTACGTTAGCTCCCAAAATTCCGGTAAAAATTTCAAATTTTTCGGGCAAAGAGAGTTCAGCTCCATCCCCCTTCCACCCCCACCCCATAGAAAATAGTCCCGTATACGCTTATACATTTGGGTAGGAATGTGGTTTTCGCCTTGACCTTCCAAAAGGGGCCCAAAATGGCTTTAAAATGATGGAAATGTTTAAATGAAGATAACAGATGTAAGACTAATGTAGCCGACATGTACTAAGATAAATTAGTGGGGTCTATGGGGCAAAGTTCCTGAACAGGGGCGGACTAGGAGAAAATATATCGAACCAGATTTACCAATAGCGCACAATACACTAACTTGCCACTCCCGGCGATTTTCAATGTCATTCGACTATCATTAAACACGATTCCAGAAGACATAATCAAGTTAAAATTTGTTAGTGCACAGTGACTATTGATTGGTTTTGGGCACTTCATGTGATACGGCGCCACCGACGTACAAGTCTAGCGGCGCTTTGGACCGAGTCCGCTGGACCTATAGGCCAGTCCGCCTCTGGCTCTGAATATTTCTTGTTTTTTTATGGCCCAAAGTGGTTTTAAACTTATGGAAAACCTAAATGACTATAACAGAACAAAGAATGATATAGCCAACACGTGCTAAGATAACGGCACATGACCCAGAGGCGGAGCCCTAATAGGGGTCCTGGGGTGAAGCCCCAGAAATATTTAAGTATTATCTGTTTTTGATTGCCCAAAATGGCTTTAAAAATGACGGACAAATGATGTCAGACTCGTTTGTATACTTCACAAAACTTGGAATTTCCGGGTGGTTGTTATTTATTTTTAAATTTCAAAAGGGCATTTTTTCAGAAAAAGGGGGTTCGTTCGTCCATCAGTCCATACAAACGCCCTTTAGCTACGGGCATGGCCGTAGGAATATACAAGACGAAGTTGTGGATGATTTGCATTTTGCAACCAGGTTCATCTCATTTGCCACTTTTTAGCCCACATACAATTTCCATTCAAGAGAGTTTCTTTCAAGTATTATCGAGGAAAGTATCTTGCCACTTGATGTAACACTTAAGAATGTGCCCTTAATGCTGGTCATTAACTTCAATGTCTGAGTGAACACATATGAATAGTTATTTATTTCACTTCTAGTTGATGAAATACGTTTTGAAATCTCAGTGACAACGAAAAGTTGTGCCAAGAACAAAACTTTAATTCTATATCAAACAGCTACAATGAACAAATGAAAGGACATGTCTCTCACGAGGAAGAGAGATTTAGTTATTAAAAATTATTCAACAAAAGCGAAAAAGGGGCTTTATTGGCCAAGCGTGTATAGCATAACAAATTGGTGATCCTGAAGAAAAGAGTGAAATTTCATCCACATACATGTGGACTCCACTTGATCATAATACCAAATACCAATACCATTATACCAAATTTGCAAGTTGTTAATCACAACTAGATGTTTCAAAAGCCTACAGATTTGTAAAGGAATTTTCTGCAAAGAGGACTGATACAAATATCGCAACAGCTTCACGGATCAAGGTCAACATACAAACGACTTATCAAAGTACCGTCAGGCAGGGATGGTAGAATCACAGGGCATTTGAAGGGGGCAGACGGGCAGTAGGTGCCCTTTTAAAAGTTTTATCAAACCTTTTTATCAAAAAAAAAAATGTACCTACTTTAAAACATACCCTTGAAAGCATTTGATATCTGGCGAAACAGGGAGGGGATTTCCCTAAGAAGTGGGTTAAACATAAATACTTCATCTTGGGAGGGGTGTAGGACCTTCTCTCTCCTCACGTTTTTAATGCTGCATTTTGACTTCTTCATATACTGAAAAAAGCAGATCATTTACATCTGCCAAACTTTATTCTTCCCAGCTTATAATATTGTATAACAACTCTGTAAATAGGTTTAACCTTGCAATGGGGTGTGCGAGCTATCCCAAATTTCATTAGTGCAGACGCATCTTTTAAATGGGGCCAGGGCGAACTTACGATGTATACACAGCCCATTGTCATAGATTGTCGTGTCCAGTGGCGTAGTGGGTCATGTTTTACTGAGGGGTGGGGAGGGGGCAAAGGCATTTTGGCGCCCCCTCACAAAAAATGCTCATAAGATTAAAACCTTGGGGACATATACAGTGGCGTAGAAAACAATTATTGTATTTGATGGTCACGTACCATTTTGCTCCCCCCCTCCCCTTCCTCTCCAATAATGATAATGATAACGAATTTATTTTGAAGAGTCAAATTCCATGGCATCTTTTCTTCCAGAAATCTTTCAATTTCAGGAAAGAACATTTAATTTTCGTAAAATCTCTTTAATTTTCGTGAAATTTACTGCAATTTTCGATATATTTTTTTTATTTTTCAGGAATTTTCGAAAAGTTGTTTTGAAATTTCGGGAAAATTGCTTCATTTTCGGTAAATTTCCTTCATTTATGTAAAATTTCCTTCATTTTTTTGTATATGTTTTTCATTTTCGGGAAATTTTCTGGAAAATTTCTTCATTTTCGGGATATTTCCTTTGTTCTCAGAAAATATTTGTCAATTTTCAGCAAAATTTGCTTTCATTTTTGGAATATTTTCTTCAAATTTTTAAAAGATTTCTTGAATTTTCGAGAAATTGTTTTCATTTTCAGGAAATTTTCTTCATTCCCCTTCTTTCCCTTTAACAACTTAGTTTTTAACCGTAAAAGAAAAATAATATATGCACTCTCCCATGTCTAATATCTTCCCCACCGCTAAAGCTCTACGTTTGACGTGATTTTGATTGCAGAATATTGTTAAATGTGTTAAATCTAAGCCGTGCGTTTCTCGTAATTGTGGAAGCAGTAAATTGCTTTAAAATGTGCAAATTTCCTGAAAGAAGCTGCTGGAAGCCCTGCGATTCCCACGATTTTAAGAACTGATTAATACTGTGTCAACTTCATGGTTGAAACCCTTTAAGGGGTCCAAGGGGCGAAGCCCCTGAAGCTCGCATTTCTCACGATTGGAGAGCAGAAAACTGATTAATTTTGTGTCCACTCCAAGGTTGAAGCCCTGTTAGGGGTCGAAAGGGCAAAGTCCCGCAAACCTTGCATTTCTTACGATTTTGAGAGCAGAAAACTGCGTAATATTTGGTAAATTTACGATTTGGGGAACAGAAAAATGATTAATATTGTGCCAACCCCAGGATTGAAAGACTGTCAGGGGTCCAACCCCGGAAAACATTTATTTCTCACGATATTGAGAAAAGAAAACTGATTAATATTGTGTCAACTCCACAGTAGAAATTATGTTAGAGGTCCAAGGGGCAAAGCCCCGAAAGCCTTGCATTTCTCACGATTTTGAGAGCAGAGAACTGCAAGTGATTAATATTGTGTCAACTCCAAGGTTTAACCCCTGTTAGTGATCCAACCCAAGAAACCCTGTATTTCTCACAATTTTGAGAAAAGAAAGGTAGAAGCCCAGTTGGGGAGTCCAAGGTGCGAATCCCCGGAAATCCTGAGTTTCTCGTCATTTTGAGAGCAGAAAACCTATTAATATTGTGTCAACTCCAAGGATGCAGCCCTGTTAGGGGTCCAAGGGGTGAAGCCCCGCAAGCCCTGCATTTCTCACGATTTTGAGAGCAGAAAACTGTTTAATATTTAGTAAACTAACAATTTTAAGAGCAGAAAACTCTTAATATTGTGTCAACTCCAGGTTTGAAACCCTGTTAGGGGTCCAAAGGGCGAAGCCCCGAAAGCCCTGCCTTCTCACGATTTTGAGAGCAGAAACCTGGTAGTGATTAATATTGTGTCAACTCCAAAGTTGAAGTCCTGTTAGGGGTCGAAGCCCGGAAACCCTACATTTCTCACGATTTTGAGAGCAGAAACCTGGCAGTAATTAATATTGTGTCAACTCCAAGGTTGCAACCCTACTAGAGGTCCAAGGGGCGAAGCCCCGATAGCCCTGCATTTCTCACAATTTTGAGAGCAAAAAACTGCTTAATATTTGGTAAACTCACGATTTGGAGAGAAGAAAACTGATTAATATTGTGTTAATCTCAGGGTTGAAACCCTGTCAGGGGTCCAAGGGGCGAAGCCCCACAAGCCATGCATTTCTCACGATTTTGAGAGCAGAGAACTGGCAGTGATTAATATTGTGTCAACTCCAAGGTTGAAGCCCTATTAGGGGTCCAAACCCAGAAACCCTACATTTCCCACGATTTTGAGGAAAGAAAACTGATTAATATTGTGTCAACTCGAAGGTCTAAACCCTGTTAGGGGTTCAAGGTGCGAAGCTCCGAAAGTCCTGAGTTTCACGTCAATTTGAGAGCAGAAAACTGAATAATATTGTGTTAACTCCAAGGTTGCAGCCCTGTGAGGGGTTTAAGATGTAAAACCCGGAAGCCCTGCATTTCTCACGATTTTGAGAGCAGAAATCT
The DNA here is from genome assembly GCA_020152595.1 of Chiridota heheva. Taxonomy (NCBI): domain Eukaryota; kingdom Metazoa; phylum Echinodermata; class Holothuroidea; order Apodida; family Chiridotidae; genus Chiridota; species Chiridota heheva. The sequence goes on from JAIGNY010004509.1 coordinate 3,585,040, forward strand.
GATTAATATTGTGTCAAATCCAAGGTTGAAGCCCTTATAAGGGTTTAAGGGCCAAAGCCCTGGAAGCTCTGCATGTCTCACGATTTTGAGAGTAGAAAACTGGCAGTGATTAGTATTTTGTCAACTTTAAGGTTGAAGCTTTGTTAAAGGGTCCAAGATGCAAAGCCCCGAGTCGCATGCATTTTTCATGATTTTGAAAAATGATTATATTGTGTCCACTCCAAGGTTGAAGCCCTGTTAGGGGTTCAAGGTGAAAAGCCCCGGAAGCCCTGCATTTCTCACGATTTGGGGAGCATAAAACTGACTAATATTGTGTTAACTCCAAGTTTGAAGTCCGGGCGAAACCACGGAAACAATCCGGTTCGTACCCCCGATTGGGAGAACAGTTTTGTTCTCCCGATCAAGGGAACCTTTACAGAAGTATCCCACAATGCATCTATCCAAATTCAAAGTTTGTATAGGAATAACATAAAAATCATACACATTTCGAGCGCAGGGAACTCAACTACTGCGAAGTGTTCAAATTTTTCTTCACGATTTGAAATATTGGCATATGAATTATCTTTTCACGGTGCGTTTTTAAAATTCACCGTGCGGTTTTCAATTTTTTTTGAAGAAAAGTGATACACTCTTATTATGTGTTACAGTTAGGCAGTCGCACTTTAAGAAGGTTTTCTAAAATTATGAGAAATAACTTGGGGATTTGTGAAAATTATTTAGCAATAACTGCGTGATAGTAACGAAGTTGTTTTACTTTCGCGAAATTGAACACGAAGAAGCAAACTTTGTTACAAACTTTCAATGAAACGACTGATAAGCGTGTATGACTGAAACTCCACAATACAAATGGCGGCTTTCATATATCACTGTAAGCTCAGTGCGCATGCTTGAGTCTCCCAATCGGGGGACTTATTGAATCCTCCAACCGACGGTACGAACCGAACTGGGAATCCCTGCATTTCTCACAATTTGGAGAGTAAAAACCTGGCAGTGATTAATATTTTGTTAACTCCAAGGTTGAAGCCCTGTTAGGGGTCCAAACCTGAAACCCCTGTATTTCTCACGATTTTGAGAGTAGAAAACTGCTTAATATTGTGCCAACTTCAAGGCTGAAGCCTTGTTAGGGGTCCAAGGTGCGAAGTCCGTAAGCCCTGCATTTCTTACGATTTTGAGAGCAGAAAACTGATTAATACTGTGTCAACTCCAAGGTTTAAGCCCTGTTAGGAGTCCAATGGCGAAGCCAGAAAGCCCTGTATTTTCACGATTTTGAGAGCAGAAAACTGATTAATATTGTGTCAAGTCCAAGGTTAAAGCCCTTTTAGTAGTCCAAGGGGCGAAGTCCCAAAAGCCCAGCATTTCTCACGATTTAAGAGCAGAAAACTGTCAGTGATTAATATTGTGTCAACTCCAAGGTTAAAGCCCTGTTAGGATTTCAAGGGGCGAAAGCCCTGCATTTCCTACAATCTGATTATTTTGAGAGCAGAAAACTGAATAATATTGTGTTAACTCCAGGGTGGAAGCCCTATTAGGGATCCAAGGGGAGAAGCCCCGGAAGCCCTGCATTTCTTATGATTTTGAACACAGAAAACTGGCAGTGATTAATATTGTGTCAACTCCAAGGTTGAAGCCCTGTATGGGGTCCAACCCCAGAAACCCTGCATTTCTCACGATTTTGAGAACTGAACACTGCTTAATATTGTGTCAATTCCAAGATTGAAGCCCTGTTAGTGGTCTAAAGTGCAAAGCCCCAGATCCCCTGCATTTCTCATGATTTTGAAAACTGATTATTTTGTGTCCATTCCAAGGTTAAAGCCCTGTTAGGGGCCCAAGGTGCAAAGCCCTGGAAGTCCTAAGCTTCTCGTCATTTTGAGAGCAGAAAACTGATTATATTGTGTCCACTCCAAGGTTGAAGCCCTGTTAGGGGCCCAAGTTGCGAAGCCCTGGAAGTCCTGAGCTTTTCGTCATTTTGAGAGCAGAAAACTGATTAATATTGTGTCAACTTCAAGCTTGAAGCCTTGTTAGGGGTCCAAGGTGCAAAACCCGGAAGCCCTGCATTTCTCAAAATTTTGATAACAGAAAACTGATTAATATTGTGTCAACTCCAAGGATGAAGCCATGTTAGGGGTCCAAGTGGCGAAGTCCCGCAAGTCCTGCATTTCTCACAATTTTGAGAGCAGAAAACTGATTAACATTGTGTCAACTCAAAGGTTGAAGTCCTGTTAGTGGTCCAAGGGCGAAAGCCCTGCATTTCTCACAATTTTGAGAGCAGAAAACTGAGTAATATTGTGACAACTCCAAGACTGAAGGTCTTTTACGGGTCCAAGTGCATGGAAATCTCCGGAAGCCCTGTATTTCTCACGATTTTGAGAGCAGAAAACTGATTAATGTTGTGTCAACTCTAAAGTTGAAGCCCTGTTAGGGGTCCAAGCGGCGTAACCCCGGAAGTCCGGAGTTTCTCGTGATTTTGATAACAAGAAATTGTTTTAGCTCCTGTCTAACCCATGCAGCCATGCAGGGAGTCGGAAGCCTCAAATCTGGGAGCAAAACTAACAGAAGCCTTACGTTTCACGTGATTTTAATAGCAGAAAAATGCTTAATGTTGAATATAATCATATGGGCTAAGTTCTAGTAGGGTTCTGGGGGCAAAGAAATGGGAAGTCTACGTTTCTCGTGATTTTGATCACTGAAAATTTCTTTAAAAATGTGTCAAATCTATGGGGGAAAAACTCTGCATTTCTTGCGGTTTTGATAGCATAAAATTGTTTAATAGTGTGTGAAAATATTCTAGGGTTGAAGTCCTGGTAGGCGCACAGGAAACTAAAACGGAAGCGGAAACCTAGCATTTTAAGTGTAATTTTGGTATATGAAACTTGCTTCAAATCGTGTCAATTCCACACTAATGTTAGTTAAAAGTCTATACATTTTGCAACGAATGTTCAAATGTAGGATCCCATTGACTAAAATATGTGTCCTTAGTTGAGGCTCTAGGATGATATCCATGTTTTTGATGTAAGAATATAGCTTTGAGAGAATTGACAACGTTTGCCTTGCTTTGTAAATAATACAAATTGCAGAAGTTGAGATTAAAACGTATATATCATTATATGTGAGCATTCGGCGCCCTCTCAGAAAGCTTCACTGGGGAATAGGGGACACTTTCCCCTGGTCCCGGTCACCACGTCACTGTAGGGGGAGGGGGATCGTACGGCAACGAAGATAGCAAAACAGCTAGGACATTATCCAGAACATTTTCAAAAGTATTGTCTTAAATAAATTACAATAATAGCTATATCAAATTTTGTACAATTTTTAAATACAGGACCATATTTTGCCCGACAACTGAAATAGTCAAAATTTGAATAAGCCGACGAAAACAATTTCTAGGGGGTGTGACACCTCCCACACTTCCATAAGTTACACCCCTAAAAACGGGTATGCCGGGTCTCACTGAGTTCCCTCCACATCCTGAATATTCATCATATTGCCATATGTGCTCTACCCTTAGTTTATTTCTATGGTTCTATCAAATAAAATCAAACTTGAGAATCACACAACATGCATCAAGTACACACACGTATTTAGGAATCCGAAGACAAGATTTTGTGTGTGCGTGAGATAATCTCTACAAACACACGGAAGGAAAAATAGAACACCAGCATGAGAAACAAAACAAAACTTAAAGAAAGCTACGATATGCAACTTAAACTAGTGATCACACGCTAATGGTTCCGACAATCAACATATCAAATGCGTATCATTCTTATTATTATCATTTTTTAAATTGATAATAAAGGGCGAGGAATTACTATCATGAATTGTACATATTAATGGTACATATATTTAGGTTATATAAAACGGGATAAGTACTTCGTTTGCATGCATATGAGTCAATTAATCTTTGAGAGCAGCAAAAATAATTACGGATACAAATTCCTAGGTATACGAAATCAAACGAATTTAAATCTATTGCAACGAATTCAAACGACTTGAAATCTGTAGCAACGAATTTAAACAAGTTCAAATTCGAATTTAAACAACTTCAAATCAATAGCTACGAATCTAAACGACATCAAATCGGTAGCTATGAATATAAACGACATCAAATCCGTAGCCACTAATTTAAATGAATTCAGATTCTTATAAGTACTGGTTCAAATCCCAAATTACAAAATTTGGGAATTGAACCCGTACTTATACAAATTTGAATTTACGGCTTCACAATTTGTATCTAGCAGTCTAGTTCCGTAGTTAAAAAATCATAGTTCGTAATTACGAAATCAAAGCAGTAATGACGATAAATATCTATTTGGCAATGGCCCGAGAAATGGCTCTATAAAACTTTGGTATGACTGGTTTGTACATGCATTGGACGGAAATAAGATGTAAGCGAAGTGTCAAGTGAAGTAATAAGTGCCAAATTTGTCGTTCAGGTTGGAGTGACTAGAGGAATTCATTGTCGCAGGCGGGCAATGTTGGTGTGTAGCCTACATCCACTGTGATTAATCACTTACGTTACGTTCCTAAGCCCCGGGAGATAACGGGGAAGAAACGTCCCCTTAGGAGTGTGACGCAATTCATAGTCCCGTTCTATCAGTATATTCTCAAAATGCTGCTGAAAGATACCAATTTAGATCGATTTATTTTCAGATGAATCAGCCAATCAGTCAAACTGATTTTTAGCTCAACATCCCTGAGGAATTTGAGCTTATGCGATGTCTAACTTAAGAGTCAGGTTCTCGCCTGGGTAAGTTCAGATTTTTGCAGCGTTTATCATACCCTAAGCGTCTTTCGGATATTTGGCTGTGTTGCTATGTTTGTCTTAAATGATTGATATGTTCATGCAACAAGAGTGCCTATTGTTGCGTACTTTTCACGAATTTTGCATTCCAAAATTCGCTAAAAATGTTTCAAATACTCGGATTTCCCTCGGCGCAGTCCGAATGAATTTAGCATATATATATATATATATATATATATATATATATATATATATATATATATATATATATATATATATATATATATATATATAATAATAATAACATTGGCTTGGGAAATACCACCGAATATCTGCGATGGAAAGAAAGCTCAATGGTTCGAGATAATCAAGTTTTTAAAGCTCTGTATTAATATCTGTGTAGAAACGACTGGTGTAGTAAGTCTAAGTTGGCGTATGCATCCTCACATTCTTAACAATTGTTAACATATTTCTATTTATTTTTTTACTATTTAGAATATCTTTCCTCAAACTTTCTTCAGGCGGTATATTATTAATACCCTTGCTATAGATTCAGTTTTACTACTTTTTGACATATTCCATGGTATATTAAAAAACATGATAAAATATACAAAGAATCCAGAAAAAAATCAGAGAATTCAGAGAAATCTGAGGCTATGACATCACGACTAGTTTGATTTTAGTCGTTTCTACACAAATGATACCAAACTTTATACTTAGCTATCTCCGTGACAGAATAAGATTTTGGAATGCTTTTGTCACTTTTTTGTTTCTTTTGAAGTCCTCTTCTATAAAAGATATACTTGCTTGACCTTGAAATTGTCGTTTGAAATCTTTTTAGTTGTATTTTGTTATAATGATTGCCACTGGAAGTGTATTTGTGGGATGCTATTATTAATAATTTTGCTGCATTAATTGCAATAATTAATTATTTGCTCAGAATGGCTAGTATATTAGCCAGTTATCAGTATGATTAAAAAATATATCATAGTTAAAATTATGTCTTGTTGTAATGATGCAAAATCCATCTTGATTTTATACAGCAGTATTTTGTCTGTTTATGATTTCAATTTTCCTCAAAAGCAAACATTGCTAATAAAATTTCCCTCATATTGCAGTTGAAGCTTAAGTTTTTTAGGCTTACTTGAAAAACAGTTTTTACATTTTCAAACGATATTTAAGCCCCAATACGCAGTGGGCCAACTTGAGTCCCGGCATGCCTGGGGGCACATGGAGATTTTGGCCTCTGCAGCGATGTATTATACCCATATATTTAGCTGCTACATCATTGATGTTCTAGCATCACAACCCAATGGCGCCGCCAGGAGTTTGATATTTGTGCCCAAAACTTTTCGGCATGGGGTCAATGGGCCCGCCTTAGGGCCCTTTTGGGGTCCAGGGATAAAGCCCCGGTGTGGATCCTCGCCCCGACAAACCTAACATTTTCCAAGTTTTAGATGCTTCAAAAAGACTGATTGTGTACAATACACTACTCTCTTAACTAAATTAGGATGATTACAAAAGATCTAATAAACCAGCATATCATTTTACAATGATACAAACTACCACACCCCCATTAGAAAAAGGTCAAAAATAGGGGTCCAATATAAGGGAATAAACCTTTTCGGCATGGGGTCAAGGGGCCTTAGGGCCCCTGTGGGGTCCAGGGGCAATACTTGAGTCATAATATCATCCATGAAGGAATGCCGTATAGCGCCAGGTTCTTATTACATCCATGTTCTCCAAACCATCTCGAAATCCGAAATAGCATTCCTACGTACATATAGCATAAGGGTGGGGGTCCCCCATTACCCAAGGTTTAGATATTTTGACATTTGGGACAATAAGGGGGAATGGGGGGGGGGGGAGGGGAACGTACCCCATGACAACGCCACCGATCACAACGGTATTAAAGTTCCCACTTGCATTTCCCAAAATAAAATAAACATAAAACATGTATTACTTTCTTACTCGAATTAAGTACCCACCAATAAAAGTAGACTTGTAATCACACCTAAAATATATGTTGAGCTACTACATCATTGATGCTCTAGTTTATGACTGTACTTCTTTAATTAGAAAGTTCTCACGATGTTGCTGGCGGCCCTTATAAGCTCTTAACTTTCCGGCTTCCGATACGACATCAATCTATCTAACGCTTACATCTTCAGGCTACCCGCTCAATATCCGGACCACTTAAGATGGCCCCAGAAATAATTGAACCATATATGCGAAAGATGTGATCAGATTCTTTAAAGGCAGTACAACGAAAATGACAACTTGGATGAGGCCACGCGATGACGTAAAGTACATATCATCCGTTGATGAAATAATCTCTTTGAGGCCACAGATCTTGACGTGTGATAGTGAATACTTAATCAGTGCTTAAATTCAACATTTTGAAGATATTTTTTTTACAAAACCGGGTATGTGTAGCAACATGAAGCATTTAATGAATCGCGAGACGTGAGTGACACACTCTATTTGGTATTTGTGATTTGAGTTTGTGATTTATATTTTTTAAGCTATAACGTACGTTGCTTAGATGCGAAATTACTTTTAAGCCTTAAATGACTACTTAACAATAGTTTAATTGTTTTCAAATTGTTTTTAAATTGTTTTAAAATTACTTTTAAACGAGCTGTTGTATTATACACGTCGAATTCTTACAGAGAATCTGTAAATTTATAATGTTATTATCTGAATAGTTCTTCATTTTCTAAAAATAATGTTTAAGTTCTATTAAACAGTTATTATTAATCTCCAACTCGATGCTTATCTGGTTGACCTTTTACCTAAATAATTACTCAAACGACTTAGAAAAACTAGAACGTAACTGAACTGTTAGAAACCATGCAGTTCAGTGCATCTCCGACTACAGTGAGAAATTGAACTGCTAGAAGCCATGCAGATCAGTGCATCGCCGACTACAGTGAGTAACAGAACTGCTAGAAATCATTAAGGTCGAGTGCATCGCCGACTACAGCGAGTAACTGAACTGCTAGAAACCATGCAGGTGCAATGCATCGCCGACTACAGTGAGTAACTGAACTGCTAGAAACCATGCAGGTGCAATGCATCGCCGACTACAGTGAGTAACTGAACTGCTAGAAATCATTGAGGGTTCAGTGCATCGCCGAATACAGTGACGAACTGAACTGCTAGAAACCATGCAGATCAGTGCATCGCCGACTACATGCAGCAGTCCAGAAGCGTGTCTATTAATAGGAATTACACACGAGAATATTGAAGTCATGCAGCCGGATTGCTCAGATGTTGCGATAAAATGTCATAGTTTATAATCTATATACTTGGAATAATACAAATCATTGGTTTGAAAAACAAATAAATGAATTTTCAAAATGGATGTTTCACGTTTAAAAGCCTAACTCTATTGTCTATTATTTCTAATATTTCGAAAACGGCGTGGTGAACATATCAAATGGGAGTGAAAAGTTTTAGCCATGGCAGTAATGAAGGTATTTTCATAAGTTTTCAGTTTCCCTTAGCCAGCTAGCAAAGATATTTTTCCCATACGTATTTCAGATTTAAGAAATGTAACATTGTATAAGGCTTTAACGCTAGGATAGCAAAGGATCATGGGAAATAGAACAAAATGGCGGTTTCCATGTAGCAAAATGTTCCCATTATTAAGAACATTTATGTTCACATTAATAGGCATGCTGCCGGACTGTACAGTGAGTAACTGAACTGTTAGAAATCATGGAGGTCCAGTGTATCGCTGGCTACAGTGAGTAACTAAACTGCTAGAAACCACGTAGGCCAGTGCATCGCCAACCACAGTGAGTAACTGAACTGCTGGAAATCATTGAGGTTCAGTGCATCGCCGAATACAGTGACGAACTGAACTGCTAGAAACCATGCAGGTGCAATGTATCGCCAACTGCTAGAAATCATGGAGGTCCAGTGCATCGCCGACTACAGTGAGTAACTGAGCTGATAGGAATCATGGAGGTCCAGTGCATTGCCGACTATAGTGAGTAATTGAATTGCTAGAAACCATGTAGGTCAGTGAGTAGTAATAGGAGCGTATACAGGTAGTGACAAATCAGGAATCAGTATTCCTGTCACGTGACTAATTACCATGAATATTCATGAGAAAATTTGCATATAACACGAATAATCACAGCATATGCAAAAATTAGGTGGAATACTGGCTCCTGAATGGTCACTAACTGTATAGGTTCTTTGAGATTTTCCGCACGACCGAAGGTCGTCGGATCATTTGGAGGGAAGGGCATAAACACACGACAAAACAATGTATTTAATTCAATTTTCTCTTTGTTATATTTGTGGTGGCTCTTGTAAGAGCCTTTGGGTTCTTTATCGATCGGCCGATTAATCTGCTACTGTTCTTCTCCGATTGCTCCCTGGTGTTCTCCTTTATCGGTATCTTTTTTGTATTCTTCAGGGGTCTCGTCGCGTTCTTTTGCCAAGTTGAAAACAGCAAGGTTGAAAACAACAATGTAAAACACCTATTTGCAGACCCGAACGGTTGACATGTCTTGGTAAGCATGGACAAAGGCTGCTGTAATTATACCGTCTTTTGCAGGATGAAACCCGTCTTCGAAACAGTTGCATCTGCTTTCGATTTGGTCTATAACTTTATCGTATTTGATAGGTCCATGGCTACACTTTCTCAGGAGTATAAACATTTGCTCGGCTCAGATATTCTACTCCATGATGATGTGTTCGCTCTGAAGCTCAGAATAAAAAGAATGGATCAAGCTTGCTCTATTTATGCTTTTTGGTTCGATCTCTTCGACCAATCAGAAGTCAGGAAGGTATGATACCATTTGCATTTGTGGCCCTTTTTTGAAAAAAAAATAAAAAATGACGCAGCAGAACAAGAATGGACGATAAGAACAAACATACAATAAAACGATAAGAAAATTGACAGATAAAACGGTAAAACATGGACGTTACAAACAATTATGGACGATACAAACGATAAATATTACAAACGATAAACGTTACAAAGATTGTCTCAAATCATTTTCCTCTTTGTTTATACCTGTGGTGGCTCTCAAAAGAGCCTTTGGGTTTTTTCTATAGCTGGTGTCTTTAGGCAAACACAGGACAGTAAGGACATTCACAGTGTTGGTGTTCCGCCTGTGTCCCTATCGAGCTGCCTGTCTCCTCAGCCTCTTCTGTTTTTGATTTATCCTCGTCCTCCTCCTCTAGTGCTGGCGGCTAGTCGTCGGCCATGAAAAAGTTCTCTCTATATTCACTCAGCCACTCACCGTTGTCCTCGGCCACTCGCCGTTGCTGAGGACAAGCTCCTCGTCATTGTCATTGTGCTTTCGTGTAACTGTGGCGATTCTATACGAAGGCTCGTCATCCTCGTCCCAGTCGCTGCTGCTTGCAGAGCTTGGTGTGAAACCTGCGACTGCAGCGTGAAAGTCCCACTCTACACCATTTCTTTCTAGCCAGCCCTCTATGTATTCACTCAGCCACTCGCCGTTGTCCTCAGCCACTCGCCGTTGCTGAGGACAAGCTCCTCGTCATCGTCCTTGTGCTTTCGTGTAACTGTGGCGATTCTATACGGAGGCTCGTCATCCTTGTCCCAGTCGCTGCTGCTTGCAGAGCTTGGTGTGAAACCTGCGACTGCAGCGTGAAAGTCCCACTCTACACCATTTCTCTCTAGCCAGCCCTCTCTATATTCAAAGTAAACTTCTACCGGAAAGTATTCGTATAGTGTCTTGCTTGTAGGTAGATCTAACAGATCGAATGATAAAAAATGGTCAAAGCAGGTATTTTCATTCTGTCTACAAACAATACTCACCATACTGTGATTGGTTAGAAAGACACGTGGCTGTATACGTACCCCCGATTGGTTCGTATCACGCGTTACAACCCAGACAGACAACCTGGCTGTTGTGCCGTCCACGATAGTCGTCGAACTTCTACGGTAGCCTCGAACTCTTATAAATGTCTTTAATTCATTTTTCTCTTTTTTGAATATCTATATGCGAGCGTAAAGTACCTGCCCCAAACCAACGCAGTAGTACCGTAGGAGTCACGCCACGATTTTGTACTCCTTCCGTTCTCATTTTGTCTTCAAATTTTATTTTTCTCGATGCCGAAAAAAAAAGATGCAGCTTATATGGCAAAATAATAATAACAATAATGATAATAATAATAATATTAATAATAATAATAATAATAATAATAATAATAATAATAATAATAATAATAATAATAATAATAATAATAATAATAATAATAATAATGATAATAATAATAATACTAATGATGATGATGATGATGATGATGATGATGATGATGATGATGATGATGATGATGATGATGATGATGATGATGATAATGATGATGATGATGATGATGATGATGATGATGATGATGATGATGATGATGATGATGATGATGATGATGATGATGCTGATGATGATCATGGTGGTGATGATGATGATGATGATGATGATGATGATGATGAGATGATGATGATGATGATGATGATGATGATGATGATGATGATGATGATGATGATGATGATGATGATGATGATGATGATGATGATGATGATGATGATGATGATGATGATGATGATGATGATGATGATGATGATGATGATGATGATGATGATGATGATGATGATGATGATGATGATGATGATGATGATGATGATGATGATGATGATGATGATGATGATGATGATGATGATGATGATGATGATGATGATGATGATGATGATGATGATGATGATGATGATGATGATGATGATGATGATGATGATGATGATGATTATGATGATGATGATGATGAAGATGATGATCATGGTCATGATCATGATCAGTTGAAGGTAACTGCGGAGAGCTAGATGTGATTCGAACTTGTGGGTGAGCGGCGTGGAAGGATACTGTTTCTCATCGACGTGAAGCGCGAGATAATTCAGTTTGAAAGATTGGAAACGAAACGGATTTTTCTTGTAAGCGCCATTGAAAGAGGCCGTATCCACCAGGCAAACCACGATCCTCTTTGGTAGCTCGTCCAGAAATACATTGTCTCGTTAAAAATCTCGGGTTCTGGCCGGTATGGTGATATTTTGGATGATGGTGCGTCGGATCTTGTACTTGATCGGTTCTCTGTTGAGGGTGACGAGGTCGTTCAACACATGGGTGTCTCTGCCCGTCAGTTTGCGCACGTAGAGAATGGCGTCCAAGATAATCACACGAAAGTCGGCAGCTGTAGCTTTTTTTTAAATAAAAAGAGTCCTTATTTCGATGCAGTTCGAGTCGTACTTCCACACCCGAGAAGCACGTTGTTTTGAGCAAATATGTCGGATTGTAGGGGTCCCATAATCTCGAAAACTTTGCTACTTTTTCTTTTATCGAAACGTGTTTTAAGTCGCGAGTTGGAGATGCTATCAGCAGTCAAATACTTGAAGTCCATATGTGAAGCAATTTCTTGGAAGTAGAACTAAGACTGCAGATGTGTTTCATTGGCTTCTCTGTCGTAGTTGAGCAAAGTCTCGATCATCGCTCTGTAAGGGTACGTTGGCAATGAGTCACTGATGAGTTTACCGATGAGGGCCACGTCTAGTAGCGAAAACATCGAATGCAACAACAGATTGACAGGAGCCACTTTTTTCATCGTTGTCGCTTCCGTCTGCTTTGGTGAATTTCACTTTGACGTAAAGTTGGGTGCTGTTGATATCCAAATACTTGCTTCCTGTTCCGAAAATGAGGAGTTCGATCGATCTCATGGAGTTTAATTCTCCAAACGGACGGTATTCGACGTATTCGCTGTCTTCGATCACCATTTGCGTCAGAGGAACACTAAACAGCTCTTTTTTTATATTTGGAGCAAGAAATGGAGTGATTGTGAACGAGATCCATGTTGACAGTGTGATAGCCGAACTGCTAATGAGGCCAAAATTGGACTGTTATTCTTCTTATAGCAGTTTCACGTAGTGTAAACGATTCTATTTCATTTTCAAGGCCGACGTTTGGGCACGGATACTCGTACTGTACCGAGGTATGCTTGATCGTGGTTGTGTCGGTGGATGTTCTCAGGCGTATTGGGCCAATGTTCCTAAAACATATCCTCCCTATATGTTCAATTGTTTATCTTAGCCACGATTGGCTTTTTGCCAGTCCGCGTCCGGATCGCGATCATTTTTTTGTTGTAGTGAAGTACTGCTGCTGCTGCGGAGAGGCAAAAAAAAAATTCAAATAAAATGCAAGACTTGCGCTTTCCGGAATATCGAAAGGCCAATGCGGGGATGAACCGAATGATGATGGTGTGCGCAGAGGTATGACAATAGAGGCAATGCTTGACTTCGTGTTATTGGCTTGCTAAGTTTCTTGTTCTTCTTTTTCTTATCGTGGATCGCCGTCTTCGACGTGGAAAAAGTATTTACAATTTCGTCGCTTCATGCTGAGTAATGCGATGCGGGAGTGTACGACGAGACAGGAGAGAATGCGAGTTGTAGACGCACGGGAGAGTTCAGACGCGAATTACTTAAACTAGAAGAATTGCTCCGACAACTGCTGCTCCGACAACTGCTGCTCCGACAACTGCTGCTCCGACAACTGCTGCTCCGACAACTGCTGCTCCGACAACTGCTGCTCCGACAACTGCTGCTCCGACAACTGCTGCTCCGACAACTGCTGCTCCGACAACTGCTGCTCCGACAACTGCTGCTCCGACAACTGCTGCTCCGACAACTGCTGCTCCGACAACTGCTGCTCCGACAACTACTGCTCCGACAACTGCTGCTCCAACAACTGCTGCTCCGACAACTGCTGCTACGGTTACTACTAGTAGGTGTCAATGGGATTCTTCTTCTTCTGAACGGTATCTTCAGCCCTTTTCGGCTGCGAGTCGGACAAGATGGTTTCTTTTTCGTATACTTCGTGGTATTGATAATTCGTATTCATGCCGTACCGTTTATAGCCCTTTTCCCATGTACACTTTGTCCTCCTCCTATTTTTTGGGACAATGCCTCTTTGCCACTAGACATGGCTTTTCCTTTCATACGTCGACCTGCTTCGTTTGATGTTTTCTCCGGCCATCACGTCTCCTAGAATACCGGCTCCTGTGGTCAAAGCCTGTTTTCCAACTCCTTTACCTAATCTCACGGATCCTTTTTTGAGAAACGGTATGGCCATCCTAAACAATCCCAAAAGCATTTCACCGAGACTGTAGCATCGTTGATATTCCGGCTCGATAAACACGGGTAGACGTCTGTCGGCCATGTTGTTGATCTTCTTCGTCTCGAGCGATAATGAATAGTACGACGTTTGCGGAAACATTATATATCTTCCCCTACTAGGAACGTTGTTGACGAAAATGCAGCCTGACAATCGATTTCCCTGTTGTGAATAGTATTTTTGCACCGTTCCGTCTTGGATAACGATTGCAATCGAATCGATGGGATTTCGGTTAAGGGGAGAATAGGTGATGATCAGTGGTGCCACGTCAACGACCTGATCCCAAAATTGTATTAACAGCACTCCAAAATGTTGTAACAACATCACGTTTTGATCACCTACGGTTTGAGGAGTGATGATGTCGGTGTGCAGAAACAGATGTTCGATATTCTCTGTCTTCCAATGTTAATGGGTGGTTATCGCATTCTGTGTGAAAATGCAAGAATCCTTCAATCCGAAATTCTGATATATTTTTCCACAGAGCTTTACAACGTCTTCACTATTTGCACGCATTCTCACATGTCTGTTGTAAGTGAGGGTTCGTCCGACAACAAGCATATTTCGGTGTAAATCAGGCAAGTAATTTTTTGCGATAAGTTAAACAAATGTCACTTCTCTTAAGTGCTGCAAGTCGACCTTCACCTCATTTCTCGTGCTAGCCGCCCGATAAGAACATTGACTCGTCTCGTTACAGATTTGGTACCACGAATAAGGGTAGCTGATACTCGCTAAAGCGTCTTCCCATACGCCATCGAGAAGTAGGGTCTCGAAAGAATGTTTTAAAATCCCGTCACTGTGTTTTCTGGATACATGTTCATGGAGCTATTGCTCGCCAGCGTCACGTGAAACGATTTAGCCATGGTAACGTCTCGAGCGATAATGAAAAGTACTACGTCTACGGTAGCAATATATCTCCCCTACAAGAGAGTCGAACGTTGTGGACGAAAATGCACTCTGACGATCGATCTCTCTGTTGTGAATGGTACTTTTTGCCCCGTTCCGTCGCGGATAACGATTTGAATCGAATCGATGAGGTTTTGGTTAACGGGATAGTAGGCAATGATCGACGGTATATTCTCTACGGCTTGGCCTCGAGCGTTCAATGTCGAGACTCCGAATTGTTCCAACAATGGTACTTCTTGATCGCCTACGGTTTTAGGAGCATTCATGTCGGTGTAGACAAACATGTACTCGATCTTCTGTCAACTCCTGCGAAGCCAGCGGGATGCGACGTATCGTAGTAAATTTTTCGAAGTATTTTTTTCACCGTCGGTGACATCTTTATTCGGAATCACACGTCCACCGCAACAAGCGCTGACACAGTTGATGTTTTTTTTAATAAATCGCGTAAGGTTACCCAAGGAGAAGATGATGTACCTGCCATCTCCTTCTCCGTCTCCTCCTGCTCCCCATCCTCCTCCTCCTCCTCCTCCTCCTCCTCCTCCTCCTCCTCCTCCTCCTCCTCCTCCTCCTCCTCCTCCTCCTCCTCCTCCTCCTCCTCCTCCTCCTCCTCCTACCCCTTCACCTCCCCTCACCTCCTCCTCCTCCTCCTCCTCCCTCCTCCTCCTCCTCCTCCTCCTCCTCCTCCTCCTCCTCCTCCTCCTCCTCCTCCTCCT
The DNA here is from genome assembly GCA_020152595.1 of Chiridota heheva. Lineage (NCBI taxonomy): Eukaryota > Metazoa > Echinodermata > Holothuroidea > Apodida > Chiridotidae > Chiridota > Chiridota heheva. The sequence goes on from JAIGNY010004509.1 coordinate 3,600,591, forward strand.
CCTCCTCCTCCTCCTCCTCCTCCTCCTCCTCCCTCCTCCTCCTCCTCCTCCTCCTCCTCCTTCTCCTCCTTCACCTCCTCCTCCTCCTCCTCCTCCTCAACCTCCTCCTCCTCCACCACCTCCTCCCTCCTCCTCCTCCTCCTCCTCCTCCTCCCTCAACCTCCCTCCTCCTCCTCCTCCTCCTCCTCCTCCTCCTCCTCCTCCTCCTCAACCTCCTCCTCCTCCTCCACCCCCTTCTCCTCTTCCTCCTCCTCCTCCATCTCCTCCTCCATCTCCTCCTCCTCCTCTCCTCCTCCTCCCTTCCTTCCTCCTTCTCCTCCTCCTCCTCCTCCTCCTCCTCCTCCTCCTCCTCCTCCTCCTCCTCCTCCTCCTCCTCCTCCTTCTCCTCTTCCTCCTCCTCCTCCTCTTTCTTTCCCTCCCATTGGGATTTCTTCTTCTTCCACAGGGATTTCTTTCTCAACGTCTCCCATCTGATTGAATCGTCGAAGTCGTTCCCACATCTCTCTATTACCGACCAGCTCTTGTGGAACGTTGAGCCGTGATAATCTTTCAATAAACGCTTTACGCCAAATTTAGCTGAAAGCTTTTGGTGTGCTAGCGATCACATCGTCGACGTGGTATGCAGCAGGGACGGATAGTGGTGGTGGTGGTACGGAAGATTCAATTGCTTTACGACGGTAAACAGTGTATAAATTTAATGCGCCTTCGTAAAATATGACTTTTTTTTTGTCTGTGATATCGCGTTGATCCCATTTTTTTGTCCAGGGACAACGTTTTGATTTTTTCCGGAGCTTTAAACACCTGCGCCTGCCGTATCACATCGTCAGGAGTCACGACTAACATTTTTTCATGGTTGTTACACCAGGAGCGGAATCACGGCAGGTAGTAGAGTCGGCGGTTGTTTCAGTATAGATACGATAATGTTTTGAACAAATCTGCGCGAGCCACGTTGTTGTAATACTTGACGTTTGTACTTGGTCGGGACGTTAGAACAAGCCAAAATCACCAACTTGCGGCGATGTTTGGCAAGGGATGTTTTGTGCGAGGGAGTCAGTTTCAACGTTCCTTCAGAAACGTTAAATGCACATTCGCAAAGAAAATGCAGCACTTGATTGACGACGTTGTTTCGAAGTGCCTTCAGCGATTGCTATGAGATTGGGTTCTTGGTGTCTCCACTTTTCCATGACGAATGAACGCACCCCACTTGGGTAAATGTGTTTTATTTTTTCCGCAAATTCACATATGCGAAAACGGTTTAAAGATCCAAAAGATTGCAACGAACCATTTCATTACTTTGTCGAAGGGTGCCGAAATGCCGAGTGAAGAGAAAAGTCAACGACGTTAGTTTTTATCAAGGTAAATACACGTATCGGCGGCCGAAGAGCCCGGTTTGCAAACGAAATCGATCGGGCGTTTTAGGGGTGAAATCGATGAAAAGTTAGCCGTCTGGCTTTCGCGTGGCATTGGCATAGTCTCCTATGACGTACCGCAAGCGACCAGGAAACATCTGGCGGGCCAAATGATCGATAGAAGAAGCATCTCGAAAGTTTTTGAAAAATACGAGATAATGAGTGTTGAGACTAAGGGTACGTCCGCCTTTAAAAAAACAAAACAAGTTTTGTACGAGAAGTACCACGGATAGCTTACGGTGATGACTGCCTTTATTGAACAATGCAGTCACGACGGGGTTCAACTCGTTCATCAATTCGTTGATGACAATCAGCTTCCTATGATCTGCATCTAATCATTACATTTCTTCTTCACCGGGTGATCCTTTGATAAATTTGACATGAGGTAAAGCTTGTTTCAATGCTTTGTAATCGGGTTGGTATTTTGCATAAAACCAATACACGCGTTCGGGGGGTGGCTCGATTAATTGATCACGACGTTCCAGCAGCGTTCTCACCCACCAGGCTTTCCCGCACCCTGTCGGTTCTGCAACGATACAAGTGAAAGGATGATGTAATGTTCCATCCACCGTCTCCATCTCTCGAATGTTACGATTAAACTTATGTCGTTCTTTTTATTATCTAAAACAATGATACAAATTTACCAATCTTTTTTCCTTCAAAAAACGATAATAAAAACATATAATTTCTCTATCTTTATACAAAAGAAACCAAATGATCTATCTATATTCAAAAAAAGATTATAGTAGTTCGATCTATAGAAAGTGACCTTCACAATCATATTTTATTCGCCCTCAGCTACAAAAAGAACGATTGTCACCTTGTGCTTAGATTGTGAAAGTCACCTTGAAAGTCACCTTTAAACAGTATACGCTGGCATCGTGCCAAGTCACCTTCAGACAGAAGTTTGGGCATTGTGCCAAACGATACAAATTGGCGTGAATTCCTCGGAATTACATCATTCTATCTTTCGATCTCGAGAAATTAACATCATCATGGCCCAACGCATGGTGGATTTGTTCGATCAAGGCTGGACGATAGAAACCGTCGAGAGTTGCTATCGTATGGTAGACACCAGAACACGCCTTACTCCCAGATACAACTCGGAGGCAAATGAACACGTTGTGCGGTTCGACGGGGAAAGAATTGGTCGACTTGCCAATCAAGGGGAGGACTTCGTCAACGTATTGCATGCTCTTTTCGAAAGTCTCATCGAAGGACTGGTAGAAAGTTTTGCTGCTCAAGATCGTGTGGGTTTTGAGATTCATGCACCCAGTTTGGAGTATCCGATATGGGCTCAACTCATGCGTAGAGATCAAGTGAATGTTGTTACATCAAACCCACACGTCTTGTTTATATTCATAGGACGTCCTCATGCGAAAAAAACTTCATCTTTTCCACCACGACAATAATTTCGATGTTGTCACTTCACTTCCTGGACTACTTGATACCCATTACTTCTGTGACATTTGTGAAAAAGGGTACGAAGTCTTTGACCACGATCGTTGCCGTAAGGTTTGCGAATGCTGTTTCGATGCAACAAAAGAGGAATACCGCTTGACCGAATGGATACATTGTAAAGATTGCGACCGATCCTTTAAGAGTCCGACGTATTTGCTAATCACAAAAAGGTCCCGAAAAGAAGCAAAGTCACGATCAAACCTAAAATCAAAATGACACAACGCTCGATCTTTCAACGTATCCGTTGTTGTACTACTTGTAGAGTAACCGTCTAAAGGGCAGCACAAATGTGGCCAACTTTACTGCAGAAACTGTAAGAGTCACCAACCGTGCGATCATCTTTGTTACATTCTAACGAACAAAGGAAGAGGAAGAGAGGTAATTGTCGACGAAGAAGCTCATGATATTCTGGAAGACGAGTTGACGAAGAGCCTTCCTCTGAAAGAAATATTTTTCGATTTCGAATGCATGAAGGAAGATAAGCTCGACACCGCAGGTTATATACACGTGCCAAACTATTGTGTAGCACATTGTGTTTGTTTAAATTGTATCTAAAACGAAGATATTTATCAAAATTGTGCGTCAAGTGGTAAACGAGAACACGTCTTCTCGGGAAGAAACACTCAAAAAGACTTTTGCAATTGGTTGCTTTCACCAGAAAACAAAGGAAGCACAGCCATCGCTCACAACATGAAAGGATACGACGGTCATTTATTCTCGATCACATAAATAATATTCGAATGTGCCCCAACATTGTGATGAACGGAGCCAGGCTGATGAGCATCGACTTGAAAGAAAATGCCAGGAACAAGAAAAAGAAAGATGTCACGACCCTTATTCCGGCTCCTCTCTCTTCTTTTCCCCAAGACGTTCGGGTTGACGGAAAAGAAGAAGGATTATTTCCCGTACCATTTCAACACTCATCTCTATGAAAATTACGTCGGTCCTTGGCCTGCGATCGAAAACTACGATCCTAATCACATGAAACCTGCTGAACGCAAAGCTTTTCTCTCGTGGTACGAAGACCAAAAAAAAAACAAGACTTTTGACATGGCTCGTGAAATGTACCAGTACTGTTGTAGCGATGTAGAACCACTCCGGGTATGATGTTTGCGTTCCCAAAAAGAGTTTGTTGAAACTGCGGGCGAAGATCTCTTCGAAAAATGCACCACTATTTCCATGGCCTGAATGCCCAAGTTTCGACGAAAGTTCCTTCGTACCGATACGATCGCCCTGGTTCCTCATTTGGGGTACGAGAATGACATCCAATCCGTGAAAGCACTTCAATGGTTGAAGTGGATCGAGGAACGAGAGGGTCGACAAGTGCAACACGCCCGCTTTTCCGAAGCAGATTAACACAGTGGTCCTTACAAAGTATACGGGTGGGATGAGTCGTCAAAGGCAGTCTATGAGTTCTACGGCTGCTTGTAGCACGGTCGTCCTGCCTGCTACCCTAAGAGAGAAGACAAGCTGCAAAGGGCCGAAACAACCGTCGAAGATGTTCACGAGAAGCTTATCCGTAAACGAGACTGGCTGAACAACGAAGGTCTTCGATAAGGCTGGCAACTGGTGGAAATCTGGGTATGCGAGTTCCGAGACGAACTGGAGAGAAAGCCGCACATGAAAGACTTCGTCGATAACTTGAAACTGAGCAAGCCTCTTCAACCTTAAGATGCGTTCTTCGGTGGATGGACCAATGCCATCAAGCTTTATGAAGTCGTCAAAGAAGACGAACAGATCCAGTACGTCAATGTCTGCTCGCTCTACCCTTACGTCAACAAGTATTGTAAATATCCTATCGGTCATCCGGATATCATCAAAACCCCGGGGACCGCCAACGTACGTGACTACGAAAGACTGATCAAATGCACCGTCTTGCCCCCTCGTGGTCTGTACCATCCCGTACTCCTGGTCCGATGTCGAGGAAACTCATGCTTTCGTTGTGTGCCACCTGCGCAGAGACTCTGGCCAAAGGACGTAAACACTCCGATGAAGAAGAAGCGCTTCACGAGACGTTGGTGAGCTGCGAGTTACAGAAAGCCGTAGTGATGGGATACAAGGTGTTACATATCGACGAGGTGTGGCATTTCAAGAAGTCGGTGCAGTATGATCCTGAAACGGGAAAGGCCGGTTTGTTCACGGCTTACATCAATACGTTTCTGAAAATAAAACAGGTAGCGAGCGGGTAACCAGAAGGCTGCAAAACCGAAAAACAGCTTCGTCTGTACATCGACGAGTACAAGGCCGGCGAAAGGATCAGGCTGGACTAGGTCGACATCGCCAAGAACGATGGAAAGCGAGCGTTGGCTAAACTGATGCTCAATTCCTTTTGGGCAAAGTTCGGAACGCGAAGTGCACTTACCAAGACGGAATTGATCAACAGTCTTGAAACATTCTACAAGCTGTTGACGGACAAATCGAACAAGTGAAATGCTTGCAGTTCCACAACAAGTTCACCGCCCGCATCCAATGGGTCGACACGAACAAGTACGTCGAAGTATCGCCCTACACGAACATTTTCAACGCGGCTTAAACCAAGGCTCACGCCCGTCTCAAACTCTAGAGTTACATTGAGCGACTGGGGGAGCGCGTCCTCTACTTCAACAGGGATTCCGTGATTTACGTCAGCCGACCAGAAATCTACCATCCACCCCTCGGCAACTTTTTTGGCGATATGACTGATAAGCTGGAGAAGCCTTACGGTGCCGGGAGCTACATCACCGACTTTGTTTTTGAAGGCTCAAAGAACTACGCTTTAATACAAAGTTCGTTTACCAGAACAGGCGCCGTCGTCGTGGGGAGTGCAAAGTCAGAGGCATCACGTTGACCATAACACCATTCGATCGGTCAACTTCGAGGCGATGATCAAACCTGATAAATCATGTAGATCCTGGAACAGGCTGAGCCTGAGAAGACGACGAAGAACTCATCGTTCCTGTCCATTATCCTCACAGCATCAGAAAGAGGTCTCACCAAATCCATTACCAAGGATTACAGATTGATTTACAACAAACGCGTCATCCAAACAGATCTTTCAACCCTCCTATACGCTTAATAAAAGAGTTCCACCAGTTGGCAATCATCTGAAAAAGAACATAAAAGAGGTGGATATGAGTTGAGTTGATTCATTGAATTATAGGTATTCTAAATGAGGAAAAGAGATATTTGTGTTGGAACGCACGTGGTGGCCTATGCTTGCAAAAGTCTACGTGGAAATATCGCAGAGTACAGAAATATTACTAGAGTGCTAGAGATATAGAGAAAAGCACATGGATCCCGTGTATTGCACCTGTGTTTCATCTCAAGGAAGGGTCAGAGGGATTGCTCAAGTTTTTACGGAACTTCAACTGTCGATTGTACACAGATACAGAAGTACACATGCCAAACACGTTTTATGTCTGGTTGGAAAGAAACGATGTAACAATCCGTATTCAATATACGGTTATCAAAAACAAACAGCTTCTATTTCATAAATGGATTTCTATTGTCAAAATGGACTGGAATAAAACCTTCCATATTACCATTATTCCCCTCTTTTGGAACTTAATAAACTCTATACTAGAACAGCAAGCAAAAATCTGTTAGCTATTCTGGTACAGAGATATTAAGTATCAAAAACGGAGTATAATGGTAATGAGTGCGCTTTATTCCAGTCCATTTTGACAATACTAAATCCATTTTGAAAATAGAAGCTGTTAACAGATCTTCGAGTCGTATTCGATCCCACACCGACTGTTCATGTAGATACAGAAAGAGCGCCACCATTAACTTTGTTCTTTTGCTCTGATTGGTCAAAAAGAACATAAAAAGGCAAGCCTCGTCGAAGTTTGATTCATTCTTTCATTAGTCAGCAACATGAAAACTACACCTAACAGTACGTGTTCTGGACAAAAACGTAAAACAGCCTCGGAGTATACAAGAGCATCAAAGAAACCACGTAATGAGACCTTTATCGTAGTAGAAATAGCCCCATCGGAAATCATCATGGCAGAGATCAGACGTATGGTGCGCGATGACTCTTGCGACCCTGACATATACAAAAATGACTTCACATTACCGTTCTACGGCGCTTCAGGCTGCCTCGCCGCGTTTATAGCCCCTATAGGATGTGGCATGGGTAAAGAAGGAGAAGTACTTGGACATTTGTTGAAAGAGGCCACAAAACTTATGGGTGTTGGAGAGACTACATAATCTGAGCAGATCAGAACAGTACCAACCGTCAAACCGACAGAAACAGACTCTCTCTTGTTGAAAGAGAAAAAGAACTGACCTATATTCCTGAAAGCGATGACGGAGATAGCACACGACTTGCTGAAAACCCAATTGGCACAAGCCGCATTGTTCAACGAACTGATCAAGAAAGTCGAAGTCAAGAGAGGCGAATTGAAAGAGATTAGACGCCCGCTGATTACAGATCCATTCGCGAAAGACAATTTCAACGAGCTGGTGAGGAGAATAAAGGAAACGGTTAGCAAAGACTACGGAGTAGAGAAGGTACCCAGTTTACTAAAAGACGTCATCTATGTAACGCTGGGAAGCTACGCTGATCGATTGAGCAATCTTGGTTTCAAATACCAAGTGATGGATTGTCTGTGGGACTTAACTATTGCGGAAGAATGTTAAAACATTGTATGTGTTTAAATACAAAATTTAAAAAAAAAAAAAAAATGAGGGCGGAAGAAATACAAAACCGTGGCATGACTCCTACGTGGGTTAGGGCAGGTACTTTAACCCTCGTTTCAAAAAATTGAATTAAGATATCGTTTTATCGTGTGTTTATTGTGTGTTTATCCCCTACAAAAGATTTGACGACCTTCGGTCGTGTGGGAGGAGCATAAGAACGGAACGTGGTCTCCGAGGAATCTATACAGGTAGTGACCAATCAGTATTCCACCTAATTTGCATATTCTATGAATATTCATAGTATGTGCTTATTTATTATTGATAGTCATGAGAATTAGTCACGTGACTGATATACTTGCTCCTGATTGGCCACTACCTGTATAGACTCCTCTTAATACTACTTCAGTGCATCGCAGACTACAGTGAGTAACCAAACTGCTAGAAACCATGCAGGTGCAGTGCACCGACGACTACAAAGAGTAACTGAGATGCTAGAAATCATAGAGGTCCAGTGCATCGCCAACTACAGTGAGTAACTGAGCTGCTAGAAATCATGGATGGCCAGTGCATCGTCGACTACAGTGAGTATCTAAACTGCAGGTACAGTACATTGCCGACTACAGTGAGTAACTGAACTGCTAGAAACCAGCCAGGTTCGTGCATCGCCGACTACAGTGAGTAACTGAACTGCTAGAAGCTATGCAGGTCAGTGTATCGCCGACTGCTAGAAATCATGGAGGTCCGGTGCATCGCCGACTTCAGTGAGAAACTGAGCTGCTAGAAACCACGCAGGTGCAGTGCACCGACGACTACAGAGAGTTACTAAGCTGCTAGAAATCATTGAAATGCAGTGCATCGCCGATTACAGTGAGGGACGGAACTGCTAGAAACTATGCAGGTGCAGTGCACCGACGACTACAGAGAGTTACCGAGCTGCTAGAAATCATGGAGGTGCAGTGCATCGCCGATTACAGTGAGAAACTGAAGTGCTAGAAATCATAGAGGTGCAATGCATCGCCGATTACAGTGAGAAACTGAAGTGCTAGAAATCATGGAGGTGCTGTGCATCGACGACTACAGAGAGTTACTGAGCTGCTAGAAATCATGGGGGTCCAGTGCATCGCCAAGTACAGTGAGTAACTGAATTGCTAGAAATCATGGAGATCCAGTGCATTGCCGACTACAGTGAGTAACTGAGCTGCTAGAAACCATGCAGGTACAGTGCATAGCCGGCTACAGTGAGTAACTGAACTGCAATACGCCATGCAGATACAATGCATCGCAAACTACAGTGAGTAATTAAAGTGCTAAAAACCATGCAGGTCGCGCATCGCCGACTACTGCAGTCCGGAAGCGTGCCTATCAATAGGAATATGAATAACGCACGAGAATATTGAAGTCATGCAGCCGGATTTCTCAGATTTTGCGATAAAATGTCATATTTTCTAATTCATATACTTGAAATATTAAAAATCATTGGTTTAAAAAAAAAATGAATTTCAAAATGAACGTTTCGCGCCTAAAAGCCTAGCTCTATTGTCTATTATTTCTAATATTACGAAAACGGCGTGGTGAACATATCAAGTGGGAGTGAAAAGTTTTAGCCATGACAGTAATGAAGGTACTTTTATAAGTTTTTAGTTTCCCCTAGCCAGCTAGCAAAAATGTTTTTCCAATACGTAATACAAATTTGGAAAATATAATATTGTATTAAACTTTAATGTTAGAATAGCAAAGGATCCTGGGAAATATCACAAAATGGCGGCTTCCATGTAGCAAAATGTTCCCATTAATAGGAACATTTATGTTTCCATTATATAGGCATGCTGCCAGACTGTACAGTGAGTAGCCGAACTGCTAGAAATCATGCAGGTCCAGTGCATCGCTGGCTACAGTGAGTAACTGAACTGCTAGAAACCACGAAGGTCAGTGCACCGCCGACTATATTGAGTAATTGAACAGCTGGAAATCAGTGAGGTTCAGTGCATCACCGAATACAGTGACGAACTCAACTGCTGGAAACCATGCAGGTCAGTGCATCGCCAACTGCTAGAAATTATGGAGGTCTAGTGTATCGCCGACTACAGTGAGTAACTAAACTGCTAGAAATCATGGAGGTCAAGTGCATCGCCGACTACAGTGAGTAACTGAACTTCTAGAAACTATGCAGGTCAGTGTATCGCCGATTGCTAGAATTCATGAAGGTCCATTGCATCACCGACTACAGTGAGAAACTGAACTGCTACAAATCATAGAGGTGCAGTGCATCCCCGAGAACAGTCATAAACTGAATTGCTAGAAACCATGCAAGTACAGTGCATCGCCGACTACAGGGAGTAACTGAATTGCTATTCGCCATGCAGGTGCAATGCATCGCAAACTACAGTGAGTAATTAAACTGCTAGAAACCATGGAGATGCAGTACATCGCCGACTACAGTGAATAACTGAACTGTCAGAAACCATGCAAGTTCAGTGCATCACCGACTATAGTGAATAACTGAACTGCCAGAAACCATGCAAGTTCAGTGCATCGCCGAATACAGTGAGAAACTGAATTGCTATAAACCATGCAGGTCAGTGCATCGCCGATTACAGTGAGAAACTTAACTGCTAGATGCAGGTCAGTGCATCGCCGACTACAGTGGATATGACTCACTACAGTGAGAAACTGAACTTCTAGAAACCATGCAGGTGCAGGGTATCGCAAACTACAGGGGATAACTAAACTGCTAGAATCCATGCAGTTGCAGTGCATCGCAAACTACAAGAGTAACTGAACTGTTAGAATCCATGCAGGTGCAGTGCATCGCCGGCTACAGTGAATGAGAAACTGAAATGCTAGAAGCCATGCAGGTGCAGTACATCGAAAACTACAGTGAGTAGCTGAACTGCTGTAAAGCATGCTGGTGCAGTGCATCGCAAACTACAGTGAGTAACTGAACTGTTAGAATCCATGTAGATGCAGTGCATTGCCGGCTACAGTGAGTGAGAAACTGAACTGTTATAAAGCATGGAAGTGCAGTGCATCGCAAACTACAGTGAGAAACTGAACTGCTAGAATCCATGCAGGTGCAGTGCATCGCCGGCTACAGTGAGAAACTGTGCTGCTATAAAGAATGCAGGTCAATGCATCGCCGACTACAGAGAGTAACTGAATTGCTAGAAACCTTGCAAGTGCAGCACACCAACGAATACAGTGAGTAACTGGACTGTTATAAACCATGCAGGGACAGTGCATCGCTGACTACAGTGAGTAGTTGTGGATGTTAGGGATGTTGGACGAAAGATTTAGTTATATGGCATCCCATAAGTTTAAAATATTAACATTATAAACCCATTTGCTTTTTATTTTATGTTAAATTAATCATACGAAAAGAAGGTGGATGATGACATCCTAAATATTATCAAATATTAATTTCCAAAGCAAATTTACTGATGTTCACGATTTTGTGATGCCCTTGTATACATTAGAAAAATAAGTTTCAAGTTGATCAGCCAGATGTGATGAAAATTCGATAAACTTTACATAAAGGGAAGTGACAGCAAGTCAAATTAATGCTCCTTTTATTATACAATAAATGTGAAACATTACTAGGGGGCATTATTGAACACATCAATTGATATATTACATATATGGTGTGATTATTTGTAATTTTGTCGAAATACCTGTTTGGTTTAAGGAACTTTTAGTCATGCTTAGTCTGATACATTTTTCGTATTCATTGTTCTTTATCGAACGAGGTAATGCAAGTTTAAACGTGTTTGTTTTAGGCGATATCTTCATTCACATGTAGACAAAGGAGAGCCTGGGGGACAAAATGGCATGGGAGATTTGATCCACAGATGACGATTATTTGATCAATACTCTTCTGAAATTCTGAATTTGGTTAAAAGATTGGGGGTTGGGGAAAAGAGCAACATGTATAGATTAGAATTATAGTTTATATTTTCATGGCTCAAAAGGATATTGAGAGAGATCTGCCCTTTTATCATATTTTTATCAGTCGTTATTAAAAATATCTACTCTATTCTAAAAGTCTTTTCTACATTGAACCATTGTGCTAATCAGAATTCAATTCCCATTTCAGTAGGTAATTTTAGTGAATTGACCTTTCAATGCGGAAGCACTTAAGTGATGTGCAGTTCAATGCAATCTCTTGTCATGAATCTGGCAGTAAGTACTGCATCTTTTAATTAAACCCATTTGTATGCACACCACGAAATTCGTCGCACACTCGACTGGCGACTAGCGTCGTTGTAGCTTTCTCATCACAAACATTCCATTTCTGATTTTCTCTGCGTGGGCTGTGTTAAACATCTTGAACAATTTTTAAATTCCTCCAAATTGCAGAAAATTATGCCGTTTTTTAATTAGGTAACCACTATTTTTTAAATTCCTCAACTGTCAATCTGTTGTAAAAGATAAAGTACCCAATTCTTTTTTAGACGATGAAATTTCTCGCTAAATTATAAGTCCATGCTTTTTTGTAAAAAGAGTAAAAAGACTTCATGTGCCTGACTCCGAAATGGCTGTCTGAATTGAATGCCATTCCTCTGCACATTGTTTTATATCTGTTCGAAAGGTAGGAAAACTTCAAAGGGTTGGGAGGTCTTGTTAAATCATCACATGCATAATAAAATCAGTGATGTACCTATATAGAATTTGTACAGGGAGGGCAAAGTCATTACAGCTCCAATTTTTTCGAATAATGATTATAAATTTTCCAACTTTTTCGCATGAAAATTAATCATTCCAAAAGTAAAAATCGAAGGTCCTCATTAAGCCTTATGCATGTTATGTATTTATCATTCCTTCATCTATTGCTCAATAATGATTACCACACCTTGCACTTAAAGAATTTTAAAACAGCTTCGATCTGGTTTAGAAAGAACCACAAAAGATCTCACTTTGTATGAATTCCTTTTTAAGACCAAAAGCATAATTCATTAAACCTAAATGGAAAGAAAATTACATTTGATTATAGTTTTCCACAAATATATAAACAAATGCAACGACACCCCACGCCTTGTACACTTAAAGCAGTATATTTTAATTCCAACATTAACATGATGTACAAATTACGAAATCAATAATAGCTGGATAGCAGGATCGATTTTGATATTGAGAGTAACAAGTTACGAAAGTAAGTTATTGCTACACCAGGTTAAGAGAAATAGTCAAAAGTAAACAACATTGAAAAATTTCTCAAACTTTCTGATGATTTTTTCGTCAATTGACAATTTCCAGTTATGATTCAGCGAATCAAGGCAGGTTTTTAATGATTGCCAAAGTCTAAAATAAGGTAGACTGGTGGTAGATCAGGATTTGGTAACATCGGATAAAGGCAGATGATGCGTTTTGCTGCATAACGCTGACAAAAGTAGTGAAACGAAGACCCTCCATCATTGAATTCATTCATTTGATATCACTATGGAACCGACGTGAACAAAACAACAAAAAGAAATTTTGTCTCATAGCAAACAAGTTTCGAAAAAAATGGAATCTTGTTGTTCGGAAAATTTTCGTCCGTTTCAGGTACTTTGAAACAAATTTGTTTATGTAATTACATTAAGCGAGAAACGGGTAGATACGAACACTACGATACGGCTATACACCTGAGAAAGTGGGGGGTGTTTATAGAGTTGATATTTTACCGCGAAAAAAAATACGCTGAATGTAAGATTAAAAGATCATCACGTAGCTTTCATTCTTCTGTACATTAAATCTAAAATTTCTTAAATTGAAAACAAAAATTATCAAAAGGATTTATTTAATATCGTGCTGTTAAGTTAATGGGCCTTCGAGTAGACAGGAATGAAATCATTCGCACCTTATAGATTTACCTAAAGGATTATTTTCTTCGCAGATGCACTTTTACATGGCATTAAGTATGGCTATATAAGCACAGTTTAAATGTGAACGGACGTTAAAACGATCAACTTTCTTGTTCAGGTTAGATTTACCCGCCTAACTTGACCTTACACAAAGAACAGTTAATACAATTTATGTTCAGTTGTATGATATTAAATGGTTAATGGCTGAAATGAATAACAATATCGTCTGACATACACAAACAGATCGCCGCTGGTAAATTGGTACACGTTGAACGCAAGAAACGGGAATTACTTGTAATGATACGTGTGCAAATGATGGAAATGATTGAAATTTAATGTGGGTGATGTATTACTCAAAATAGATGACATTTTCGGCATAACCTAATATGTAAATCATGCAATTGAAAAAGATTGCCTTCACTTGATACAAATTTGAATTAAATGTGAGTTGAAATTCGAAAGTAATCTTATATCCCTTATAATGAAACAAGGACTTTGATGCATATTGTTCTGGATCATCTGTAAGAACTTCGTGGGAAATGAGGCGCACTAAACTGCAAAAAGAGTAGGTTAAAAACAATGGAACACTTATTCAGATTGATTGTGGAAAACTTCTAATTCTGTTCCAAAATTTACATTAAAAAGGATAAAGGCATTTCTGTATGATATACTTAATTACTTACAGAAATACTACAGTAAATTTGCGTGTTTTTTATAATAGGAGAAATAGTAGAGAAGTGGTTGAGTGACTGGTGCTGTGACTGGTGTATTGACTGGTGTAACGACTGGTGTAGTGACTGGTGTAGTGACTGGTGTATGGACTGGTGTAGTGACTGGTGTAGTGACTGGTGTTTTCCTTACTGGTGCAGTGGCTATTGTAGTGTCTAGTACAGTGACTGGTGTAGTGACTGGTGCAGTGACTTGTATAGTGACTGGTGTAGTGACTGGTGCAATGACTGGTGTAGTGACTGGTGCAGTGACTGGTGTAACGACTGGTGCAGTGGATGTTGTAGTGTCTGGTACAGTGACTGGTGTAGTGACTGGTGCAGTGACTGGTATAGTGAGTGATGTATTGACTAATGTAGTAACTGGTACAATGACTGGTGTAATGACTGGTGTAGTGACTGTTACAGTGACTGGTGTAGTGACTGGTGTACTGCCTGGTGCTGTGACTAATGTAGTGACTGGTGTAGTCACCGGTGTCTTGACTGGTGCAGTGACTGGTCTGCCACTTCTTTGTTTCTGTTAGTATCCTTATAAATTCTTATATTCTTATAAATTTATCAGAAAATTAACAAATTCGGTTTAACTCCCAAATTCTGAAAGGTTGGTTTATGTTTCTAAAGACCAAACTATCCAATTGTTATTCTTCAAAATTTTTAGAATTGCCCTCTAAATACATCATGAAATATACGTGATGGAAGAAAAACATGTCTGACATCATAGTTACAAAATTTGCCATACTCTGAGGATGGATGTGCATTGGTCATTAAGGTGGTGTAAACTAATGGCAGTTTGATTGTATTAAACACTATCCAATCTTTTCTCAAAATGAAGACTACGATACGTTCAGATGATTAAAAATGAAGACGTTGAGATGATCGGGCAATATATATATATATGTATATATATATATATATATATATATATATATATATATATATATATATATATATATATATATATATATATATATATATATATATATATATATATATATATATATATATATATATATATATATATATATATATATATATATATATATATATATATATATATATATATATATATATATATATATATATATATATATATATATATATATATATATATATATATATATATATATATATATATATATATATATATCTATCTATATATATATATATATATATATATAATATATATATATATATATATATATATATATATATATACATATATATATTTATAAATATATATATATATATATATATATATATATATATATATATATATATAAACATATATGTATATATATATATATATATATATATATATATATATATATATATATATATATATATATGTATATATATATATATATATATATACATATATATATATATATATATATATATATATATATATATATATATATATATATATATATATATATATATATATATATATATATATATATATATATATATATATATATATATATATATATATATATATATATATATATATATATATATATATATGCACGTCTATACATTGATTATATAGTTTCAATAGTTTCAGCAATAAATCGAAAGTTTTAAAACCTGAAAAAGTTGAGAAGCTGTGGGGTTGTAAGCTAGCCACAAGAAATTGCAATTGTAATAATTTCTTATTACAATAAATTAAGGTGATTACTCAATAAAGAAACAAATGAGAAAGATTATCTATACTGCCCAAGGGGAGAATTACTGAATTAGGAGTCTTTTATCCTATACCAATAACGACGGACTAGCAATACTAAAGGACATATCTCGCCCCTACATATAAAATTGCTTTGGTAATATAGATGATCTCGCATTACATATACTTTTTTCAAATGTAAAAGAGTTCGAACAGTTGAATTGTTTTACAATTTGAGAACACGTCACTTGTTCATTGCTAATGTCTTATGAAGGTATTATACAGTGGTGATGAAATGCACGAATAGCAGCTGGTCGAGATAGAAGACTAATACAATCAAGTATCTATTCCACCGAAAGAGATCTACATGCTTGCTATGGTGTTTTCATTTTCCATTCAATAATGAATACATTGAACCGAAGAAAGATCTATCTTATGATTCATTACTTTTTGGCGAACGTTTGGCAAGGAAAATCGTGATTAAATGTGGTAATGTTTCCGATATAAAAACGTTCTTGGCAAATGCTATATTCCAGATATGAAATACATTTATGCTATAATGATCATGGGTACTAGTTTGTACTTCAAGCCCTTACAAACTGAACGCGGCGCTAAGAAAATCAGTCATTAAACATGTATTTGAGAATGTGTGACCTTCTTGCTCAAACGCGATTTAAATTATTACTGAAGCGTTTTGGTGAAACGAGAACATTGGTAAAAAATGAACTTCTGTTCAAGTCGTAGAGAAAATCGCTTTAGTGGGCGTAATTGTTGTCGTAACCCAATTTTTGCTTTAGTTGGCGTAAAAACGTCCCTAAAATATTTTGTTTATAATCTGAAAGACCGTACGGTGACACCTTGTCTTCATAAACAAGATGTCTCAAAATGTATCTTTCCCTGTATATTATTCAATTTCATTTAAGCAATTGTTCTTTTCCCCGAGTTCATCTACAGTAGTATATTCCATTTATTGTTTTTTTAACACATTCAATAATGGTTAATCAACATATAAATAAATTAAGGAATGCTCAATAAAACCTTTATGGATTAACGAGTACAACACTCCCTCTTAACAAGAGATGACAGGGCTTAATCTACAATTATATACACACAGTCATAGAGATGTTTATACACAACATTGAGTAAAAAAGAAAAGCAATCCTCAACCCCACGCCCATAACCATTCTACTTGTGGATAATCAATCAATCGTTGTTTAAAATGACCTTAGTTAATGTTTTTGTGTGTTTGGTGTGCATCAGCCCTGACCTCGCCAGATATAAAATGATTAAGGTAGGGTTGGCGGCCTTAACTCTGCTAGTTATAAAATGATAAAGGTAGGGGTGACGGTCTTAGCTCTGCCAGACATACATAAAATAGATAAGTAGGATACTATAGTGATGACGGTCTTAGCTCAACATGATTATAGTAGGATACTAGGGTTGACGGCCCTAATTCTGCTTGTCATAAAGGTATTAATTTAGGGTTGACGACCTTAACTGTACTAGACATGGAATGATTAAGGTAGGGTTGACGGCAATAACTCAGCCAGACGTACATAAAATGAATAAGGTAGTATACTATAGGGATGGCGGTCTCAGCTCAAAATGATTAAAGTAGGATACTAGGGTTGACGGCCTTAACTCTGCTAGACATAAAATGATTAAGGTAGGGTTGACGGCCTTTTCTCTGCTAGAAATAAAATGATAAAGGTACTGTTGACGGCCTTTTCTCTGCTAGACATAAAAAGATTTAGGTAGGGTACTATAGGGATAACCGCCTTAGCTCTGCTAGTCCTCAAGTTATTAAATTAGGGTTGACTACCTTAACTCTGCTAGACATGAAATTATTAAGGTAGAGTGGACGGCCTTACCTCTGTTAGACATAAAGTGATTAAGGTATAGGTAGGCTTGACAACCATAACTCTGCTAGACATCAAATGGTTAAGGTAGTTTTGACGGCCTCAACTCTGTTAGACATTGAATAATTATGGTAGAGTTGAAGGCTTTATATCTATAGAATAATTAATGTAGGATACTAGGATTGACGGCCTTAATTCTGCTAGTCATAAGGGTATTGATTTAGGGCTGACGACCCTTACTCTGCTAGACATGAAATTATTAAGGTAGGGTTGACTACCTTAACTCTGTTAGACATAAACTGATTAAGGTACATGTAGGGTTGACGGCCATAACTCTGCCTTACAGCAAATGGTTAAGGTAGGGCTGACGGCCTCAACTTTGCTAGACATAAAATGATTACGGTAAGGTTGACGGACTTAACTCTGCTAGATATAACATTACCAAGGCATAGGGTTGACACTCATTGGATAGACTGTCTTCTCTTTATGGCCCAAAGTACCTCTGCTACCATGGTATACATACATTTCTAATGACCTAACTTCATATATCATATCCTATACTGTATCTGAAGCATAATTTTATATAGAAAGTTAAAAAGAAAGAAAAAAAAGAACATTCCACCACTAATATGACAAATCAGATGTAGTGGTTTAATTCTACGTCTACAGCGTACATGTATATCGTATGACAGCAGAGATTCTATATCGTCAATCTGAAAGAAATAAACATGTAAGTTACAGCAAAAACAAGAGATATGACACCACTTCTAGTTCACGAACAAGATAACGTTTACGAGTAGAATAGACTGAAACGTTATGAAATAGCGAGTTAAGGATAAGGAGATGTTACTTTCAGTTCGAGATATAAATTTGAAAACAGTTTTGTTTGTCTTAGAGCTGTACACTAGTGTCAAGTGTTCAAAGATGAGGGTGAGGGCTACTTGCCGGGCATTTAAATAATACAATGGGACAGTTTTAAATTATATGAAATATTACGAGTAGCATATTACGTATTCTTAATGAAACAATTTGAATCAACTTTAGAGATTAGGTAATGATACAATATTATTCTGAAAATCATCAATAATACATCATTTTAATAATAAATAAAACAAAATTGTCTTTGTCTCTTGAATACAAGTTCTTGCAACGCCACTGACACTGCTTCTACCAAGAGGTATTAATAGTTGTTTTGCATTTTGTAAACATTTCACAAAATTTCCTCGACAGATTTCGAGCCATAAACAAATAAAGCATCACTAAAACTCAGTAGAACAATTGTTTCGGGATTAATATTGAAATTTACTCCTATTTTTAGACAAGAGGAAATACTTTTCAATCGATTTCCTTTTTGTGAGTAAATTAAGTAGTCTATCACATTTATAGCGTATCAAAAGCTCTTAAGTAATACCAATTTACATATTTTTGTTTTTATCATTATCCACATGCGCTTATTGTTCACTAAGATCCCCATAATGAGAGTTGATAAGATAGCATTACGCGCTCTTGTTATTATTATTATTATGATGATGATGATGATGATGATGATGATGATGATGATGATGATGATGACGATGATGATGATGATGATGATGATGATGATGAGGATGAGGATGAGGATGAGGATGAGGATGAGGATGAGGATGAGGATGAGGATGAGGATGAGGATGATGCTGATGCTGATGCTGATGCTGATGCTGATGCTGATGCTGATGATGATGATGATGATGATGATGATGATGATGATGATGATGATGATGATGATGATGATGATGATGATGATGATGATGATGATGATGATGATGATGAAGATGATGATGATGATGATGATGATGATGATGATGATGATGATGATGATGATGACGATGACGATGACGATGACGATGACGATGACGATGACGATGATGATGATGATGATGGTTATTATTATCATTATTATTGTTAGATTTATTATTATTATTATTTTTATTATCATTATTACTATCATTATTATTATTATCATTATTACTGTTGTTGTTGTTGTGTTGTTGTTGTTGTTATTATTATTATTATTATCTATGTAAATATTTATTGGTGCTGTACAAATAAAACATTGCATGATTACATAAGAAATATAAAAGATAAGAAAATGGAAGGAATCAAATTGAAAGGTTACATTTAAAGCTGATTTTCACTTGTTTATATACGGTATCTGCATAAAGTTATCATTAAACATTAAATATACTTTTAATTTGTTCACCCGATACATGCTTATCGAATATGCAAGCATACATACATATAACAATTTTGTGGATACCGAGGTGTATCTATATAACGCGTACAGTACCGAACAGCATGGATGGGGTGGGGGAAACAAAAATATACACAAACATTTGAATGGCTTGAATAAGAAAACAAATCGACGAGACACGTAAATGGCAAGCAGCGTAAACATGTGATGTCGTGGAAATTCTTATTGAAAGCCGCATGCTGGGCGCCTTAATCCCCCATCCCCCTTTCCCTCCTCCCAATTATAAGATATATCTACTCTATATCTTATTGACCCAACTCATAACCCTACATTGTCGCTTCCATCCTCGTTGGTAATAACTTTCATTCATTATAGCAAACTTAACGCGGTGGTGTTATATCTCCTTTTGTTGTAACTGCATGTTTATTATTTTTGGATTGACGTTTACGTTTAAGGGTGAATGTGCCCAATTACAAAGAACGCCGCGAAGCGCTCTCCTGGGATCTGTCTTTATCTGTCAAACTCTCTTCACCCGTTTGTTTATCCATTGTCCTTCTATAAAATAAGATGAACATGCGCATCCCCTGCCTTTCAAACTTTGTATTGATATTTTTTTCCGCATCAAGCGCCAAAATATAAATATAAAAACATTCGAATTGCTGTTATATCTATGGTATATTCGTGATCAATATAGCCACATACCACTACATACAATTCAATTGCAACACATAAAAAAAAATCAGTTGCTTTTTTGCAAAACCCAGATATCATATTCACTTTATATTCAAGCTTTAACAACATAATTCAACGTCTTCAAAACCAGAAGAGGGAGGGGGGAGTGGGGAGGGGGCATGAGGGGGAGGGGGCATGAGACCGCCTTTTAGAGGCCCTGACCCTTTTTTCCAAAACCTGTGACGCTGCCTCTTTCTCCCTCCCCGCCCGAAAAAAAAAAAGTTAGTACTTAGCTACGCCACTGTTTAAAACCTGCAACAGATTTCATTTTTAACCCTGAAAATTGTGTGAATATTATACAAATGAACTCATTTTTGTTAATGATCGATTTGTACATTGCATTTATCTTCCAAATAACAACAAGGCCTTAGCGCAACTGCAGGATTTGTTAACCTTTAAAATGGCCAGCAGCCACGGGTTAGATTGGCGCAAGTTATGCATCTCTTTATATTTGTATGCAAATAAACACAAGTTAAGAGAAATACTTGGATGAGACCAATAATATTGATTGCTTGCTGGAGTTACTGGTAAAGATCGACCAAACCTAAATTCAGTTTTTCCCTGTTTGACCACATACCACATAATTTGTACTAAATCGAAATAAAAATGAGAAGTGCATGACTACTTCCAACAGGAAAAGTGATCATAATATAGAAATGTTCTGATATCAAAGTTGTTTGGGGTTAGTTTGAGATGTTTTGAGATTTGTCAATTTGTTGGGAGTGCTTGTTTTTAATCAGGACATGACGTTACTGACGGGTCTCTTATTTTAATCAGGACATGACGTTACTGACGGGTCTCTTAAAGTCTGCAGGTGAATTTAATACGAAGGCTTTAAAGTACAATAAGCAAGAATTGGTGTCCAAATATCCAAGCTTTAAAATACCTTGTGGGTATGTGGTATTTTAAATACCTAGCCCGTCATTTGTACAGCGACGTTTGACTGCTATGATAAGAAATAAGTTGTCTACTGTCTGCCGTTTATTTTTATTTTGCAGGATTAGTTGCAACAATAATCATCACTCTCAAGGTTAACTTGGTGGGCAGATAGTGGATGAAAACTGGATGATGATTGGTCTAGAAAGACTATTTCAGACAAGTGATGTAGGGATTTGACCCCCATTTGTATAGTTTACGCCAAGATTTGGTGAGATTCCGTTTCAATATTGCCGGTCAGACGTGCAGATTGATGCGCATGCAAGATGTACATTCTTCACTAATGTAATATAAGCACCACGTAATCAACCTGATGATTGCCTTATTTTTGATAAGCGTATTTCATGTAAACTTAAAGCAGGCGTGTACGTGCGACCTTACTTGCACATACATATATACCGGCCCCAACATTAAACTGCTGTCTCTCTTTCTTCATAACAAGTGACCAACAACTAATACAAACGATACGTTTACAAGCAATGACCATCATCATAGCTGTCATATTCGTAATAATTAATAATTCTAAGCAGGATATCATAGATCTCAACAGATACATAACCCATCTGGCACCCATATGTTCCATTTGAAATTCAGACAATTGTGCATAGAAACTCGCCATTGTATAGTTAGGCGATTACTTTCAGGGAATGCTTTCACATCAACATAAATAACTCGATCGGTGAACCTTAAGGGACCTTAATTCATGGACTATGTATGTCGATGCTGAATGTGTCTGTTTATTTACTCATCTATACCTTGAAACCCATTATCCCTATGCCTTTTTAGGCAACGCTCGAGTTACAATACGTGGCACGCGAGTTACAATATGTTGCACGTGAGTTTTGAAAACAACAGTTGAACACCACAACCAGACACACCAAAAATAACTCGATCTGAAAACTAGGCACATTAGAAGCCTACTATCCATTTTTCCTTATTTGTGGTACATGGAAAAGGTACCGGTAAAATACACCGACCGATGTGCTACCATGCTACCCAGCTATAAAAAAGTGTAGTGATTCAGTGCTCTCAAATATTGTCTTTTTTTTTCTGGAATTCAATTTGATTCCGGCCGAGTTTTTACCAGATTGTTGTTTTTTGCATGTTGTCTGCATAATTAACGTTATGAAATAGCAAGTTAAAGATAAGGAGATGTTACTTTTAGTTCGAGATATACATTTGAAAACAGTTTTGTTTGTCTGAGAACTGTACACTAGTGTCAAGTGTTCAAAGATGAGGATGAGGGCTACTTGCCGGGCATTTAAATAATGAAATGAGACAGCTTTAAATTATATGAAATATTACGAGCAGCATATTACGTATTCTTAATAAAACAATTTGAATCAACTTTAGAGATTAGGTAATGATACAATATTATTCTGAAAATCATCAATCATACATAATGCTAATAATAAATGAAACAAAATTGTCTTTGCCTCTTGAATACAAGTTCTTGCAACGCCACTGGAACTGCTTCTACCAAGAGGTATTGATATTTTGTTGCATTTTGTAGACATTTGACGAAATTTCCTTTACGGATTTCGATCCATTAACAAATAAAGCATCACCAAAACTCAGTAGAACAATATTTTTTGTTTCGGGGTTAATATTGAAATGTATCTATCATATCACACAAATTTAATAGCTGTCATTTTAGGTTAGTTCTTTTGAATTGCTAGGTTTGTATTTATTTTTATTTTAGTAGGTGTTTGTGTTAAGTGTAGGCTGATTGAGTTTGTGTTAAGTGTAGGTTTGTTGAGTGTGTATTCAAGTTAAAGTATTTCTTTAGCTATTGTTGAGCCTATTGTTTCTTTTTCGGGTTATTGCTTTTGGTTTTCTGCTTCGTTTAATTGTATGGTCATGGAGAGTTTTATGTTTGTGATAGCTGTGTTATGTGGGTCGATTTTGAGGAGTCTAGTATGACATGTGGTTTTAAGGAAGCATCAGTTGACAAAGGTTTCTCCAGCTAATAAACTGGTTTTAGATTTTAAGAATGCTGTCTTTGCCGCACTCCAGGATAATTTATCATTCAATTAGACTTCTTTGCTATGTGACTTAGATCCTTCTAAGGCATGGGATGTTTTCCGAACTAAAGTTTTGGAGGGTGTAAATAGGTTTGTCCCATTAAAAAAAAAGTATGTAGGCGTAATCGGCCAATGTGGATGTCTCGGGAGGTTTTGCGGGCTGTTTGAAAAAACAAGAAGTTGTGGCGTTGTTATGAAAAACAGTGGGTGTCATGCAGAGCTTGCTAGGTATATGAATCATGAACATTTCTCTAAGGGTTTGATAAGAGACACTTAAGTACTTTTTGAAGAACCTTTGTCCAAAGAGGTTAAGATTAATCCTAAGTCACTTCACTCTTGTGTTCGCTCAAAGCAAAAGATCAAGGAGGTTGCTAGTCCCCTTCACGGTAATAATGGTGTTACTATCAGTAGTGGTAAGGATATGGCTGAGGTTTTGAATGACTACTTTGTATCTGTTTTTCTACTAAGCAGTCCCTGGTAGGGTGACTAGTATCCTCCAGTATCCATTAAGGATGCTGATTTTTTAGTTGATGTTGTGTATAAGAAGCTGAAGAGATTGATTTCAAATAAAGCACATGGTCCAGATGGTATGCATCCTGCTGTCTTACGCGAGTGTTGTTTCTGTTCCCCTTAGTATTAACTTTTAAAAGTGCTTTGATTTTGATATTGTTACTAGTGATTGGGGAATTGCAAATGTCACTCCTCTTTTTAAAAAGGGTGACCACAGTTTGCCCTGTAACAATAGGGCAGTGAGTCTTACTAGTGCTGTGTGCAAGGACATGGAGTCCATTCTTAGGGATGTTGTACTACATCATTTACTGGTCAATGGTTTTTTGAATTTGTCCCAGCGTGGGTTTTTACCTAAGAGATCTTGTGTTTCTAATTTATTAGAATTTCTTGATGATGTTACTAAACGAGTTGATTCTAGTCGATATGCGGATGTTATCTATTTAGACTTCCAAAAAGCATTTGATAAGATTCCGTTAGGCAGTCTCATGTTGAAAACAGAGCGCTTGGTGTGGAGAGAAAGTGTGCCAGTTTGATAAATTCTTGGTTAATTGACAGGTTACAAAGAGTTGTTGTTAATGGTGAAGTATCTCTATGGAAGAGGGTTACAAGTGGTGTTCCTCAGGGTTCTGTAATGGGTATTGGATCCGCTTCTTTTCTTAATCTTCATTAATGATATTGATGTTTCCCTTGGCTCCAGGATTTGCAAATTTGCTGATGACACCAAGCTGTACAGGATTGTTGATGATGCTAGGGATTCTTCACTTTAGCAAACTGATCTGGATAAGTTAGTTTCTTTATCCCAAACGTGGCAGATGGCATTCAATGTTTATAAATGCAAAGATATTCATTTTGGTCAGAACAATTTGGATTTTGATTACAGCATGAATGGTTCAAATTTTGGTTGTGGTGATCAAGAAAGGAAACTAGGTGTTGTTATTACTAGTAATCTGAGGTGAAGTATCTCCATGGAATAAGGTTACAAGTGGTGT
Source organism: Chiridota heheva (assembly GCA_020152595.1). Classification (NCBI taxonomy): domain Eukaryota; kingdom Metazoa; phylum Echinodermata; class Holothuroidea; order Apodida; family Chiridotidae; genus Chiridota; species Chiridota heheva. Next base: position 3,625,589 of record JAIGNY010004509.1, read on the forward strand.
TCCTCAGGCTTCTGTAATGGGTAATGGATCCGCTTCTTTTCTTAATCTTCATTAATGATATTGATGATTCCCTTGGCTCCAGGATTTGTAAATTTACTGATGGCACTAAGCTGTACATGATTGTTGATGAAGCTAGGGATTCTTCACTATTGCAAACTGATCTGGGTAAGTTAGTTTCTTTGTCCCAAACGTGGCAGATGTCATTTAATTTTGATAAACGCATAGATATTCATTTTGGTTAGAATAATTTGGCTTTTGATCACAGCATGAATGGTTCAAATCTTGGTTGTGTTGATCAAGAAAGGGAAATAGGTGTTGTCATTACTAGTAAAGTATCTCCATGGAATAAGGTTACAAGTGGTGTTCCTGAGGATTCTGTAATGGGTATTGGATCCGCTTCTTTTCTTAATCTTTATTAATGATATTGATGTTTCCCTTGGCTCCAGGATTTGAAAATTTGCTGATGGCACTAAGCTGTACATGATTGTTGATAATGCTAGGGATTCTTCACAATTGCAAACTGATCTAAATAAGTTAGTGTCTTTGTCTTAAACGTGGCAGATGTTATTCAATGTTGATAAACGCAAACTTATTCATTTTGGTTAGAACAATTTGGTTTTTGATCACAGCATGAATGGTTTAAATCTTGGTTGTGTTGATCAAGAAAGGGAAATAGGTGTTGTCATTACTGGTAATCTGTGGTGAAGTGTCTCCACGGAATAAGGTTACAAGTGGTGTTCCTCAGGGTTCTGTATTGGGTCCGCTTCTTTTCTTAATCTTCATTAATGATATTCATGTTTCCCTTGGCTCCAGGATTTGAAAATTTGCTGATGGCACTAAGCTGTACATGATTGTTGATGATGCTAGGGTTTCTTCACTGTTGCAAACTGATCTGGATAGGTTAGTTTCTTTGTCCCAAACGTGGCAGATGTCATTCAATGTTGATAAATGCAAACTTATTCATCTTGGTCAGAGCAATTTGGTTTTTGATTACTGCATCAATGGTTAAAATCTTGGTTGTGTTGATCAAGAAAGGGATCTAGGTGTTGTCATTACTAGTAATCTGAAGCCTTCTAAACAGCGTGCTTTAGCCCCATGAGTATTTGTGTCTTCAAAATTCTGTGTATGTGAAATTTCAAATGCGTTAACTATCAGAAACATTCTTTGCATAGAAACATTACTAACATCAGTGATACTCATTGATAGCTCCATAACTAAATAGTTCAAGGCAGTATTATAATACATGAAAAGAGTATTTGTAATCTGTAATGTATTCTGTCTGCCCATAACATAATAACAACGTATTCACATACATCAATTGAGAGGAGAATTACAAAACAAAGAAATATATACAAGATTCTTATTCTTTAAGATCTTGGCCAGCGAATAAGGTGACATCGTCGAGAGGAGTATTATATCTGTGAATATACAGTACTGTATTTTATGGGCGTGGCAAGGGGCATGACTGTATTTTACGGGCGTGGCAAGAGACATGACCGTATTCTATGGAGGTAGCAAGGTGATATCACAGTATTTTGTTGGCGTGGCTATGGATATGGCAGTATTTTATGGGGTAGAAAGGGATATGAACGTATTATACTAAGGTAGGGGGGGGGGGTGGCAATAAGCTGTCCATATTTTAGGGTGGTTACAAGGGTGTTTTCCCCCAGTCTCAATGAGATTTTAGATTATACATAATGTTGAAAAAATCTTACCTGACCTCGTGAAAGAGGATTACGCCTCTGTAATGTGGGATCCCATTTATCTACTCTTTGTAGTATCTGTTGTAAATACCTTTGATTTCAACCTTACACATATAATGAAGATCAAAATATACGCACCCAAATGCATGTCATAATAATTTATTATTACTGTCAATAGAAAATTGATCGCTCTTTACTTCCGATGTTTT
>JAIGNY010004509.1:3632500-3672500 GCA_020152595.1 Chiridota heheva
ATCCGGTACATTAGTTGCTGTGCTCCTTAAAATTTCAAACAGTCAGACCCGACTTGATATATAAGCAGGTCGGGTCAGACTTTTCCAATTTATTGTCTTCATTCTAAAACCACAAGTAATTTAAATCAAATTCCCTTATCAATGGCCCCATTGTATTCGTTCTCCAGGTTGAGCAGCTACTCTAAGTAAGATAAGTGGTATTATTATTTGCTACACATTAGCTGTGGCTCTCCTTCAAATTCTGGTCCAGCCAGTCCAAACCACAAACCTAAATATTGTGACTAATATAACCAATTATCCTCCCTAAAATAAAGCTCTTGCTAAATGATTGAGAGTTCATATGGCAAGCATGTAATGAAACACCTTGTTTACTTAAAAGGTCAGTTAGGGTTATCAAAGAAAACACTAGTTCCCTTATTGCTGACACTAGTTACAACTACTGTGTGAACTTTTATGAAATGTATTTACTGTGTGCAATTATCTTTGGACACGTGGGTTTAATTTGAGTAACTGGTGTCTGAAATATTATCAGGAGTGGAGCCTGAGCTTAATTGCTTGTGGTTTCAGAATAAGGAAAAAGATAGGAAAATGATAGGGAAATGTCTGGCCCGATCTGCTTAACTTTGACATCGGGCCTGAGTGTTTATTTTTTTAAGGACAGGACCAGCTAATGGTAAGTTTGTGGTCATAATTTGCTGGAACAAATCTTTAAGGAAAAGGACAAGTTATGGCAAAATTCCCACCAACCTTGTGTTACCCAAAATTCCACTGGACCATTTGGGTCCCAGAAAATACAGCATTTGACTGTGCAACTTGCGTAACATATGAAAACTACACAAGTATGATATGCTCATACTGATCTATCATTAAAACCAACAAAAACAGTAAGAAAATAGTATTCCCTTAAGAAATAATTTTATAGGGGGTGGTTCTTACAAACATTTATGTATGTTATGAGGTATACCTTTGAAGCGTATCCTTGGGAATACAGCTATAACCAAGATATTGGCAAATTTGCATGAAAATATGATAGGATCCATTAATTGCACTCTATTCTATAGCATGGAAGCACATTTTTCCTTTCAAAAATATCCTTTTGCCATTCAATTAAGGTAAATATCTTTAAAGCAAGCAGAAATCTCTAAAGATTATGCCCCTCTCTCCCTAAAATTTAGCAAAACGTATGATATGCCCCTAAAACACGCCTATTTAGTGCAAATTTAGTCTCTCTGCTTTGCTGGACCATTAAAAATGACTGTTATCTAACTTTTATGACAACTTTTAAGTGCAAAGTCATGAACTTTAGCAATTAAAACAATATAATTCAGTGACCTGTGGTGACCTATGTCAATCTGAGTTTAGCCCAAAACAAGATATGAACATTGATCAAATACATTTTCATTTAAATCAAATGCTGCCATTAGTCAGTCCTACTGCGAAGAAATTTAAAGTACATCAAAAAGGACTCATTTTCAAAAAAAAAAATACAATTTTGTATACACAAATTTAATACAATTCAGTCTTTCAATGAAATCTATGGTCAGTTTCCCTCAGAAAATGTATATTCTCATGAAGGAAAGTTCTTTAATAGCTTTATAATCAGACCCAGAGAAAAACTACTCACACCCAGAGAAAAACTACTGCCCCCCCCCCTCCCCCTTCGTCCTCCTTAATTTCCTCAAGCACATTACTTTAGGTGAAATATAATGATTCTTTTCATGAATAATCACCTATTGGCTATATGATTTAGGCCATAATTGCCTAACATGCTTTTGAAGCTTATCTTACCATGCATACCTGCCAACATTTGCAAAATTGATCAAGTGGACCAATGAAATAGCCCATTTTCTCCTCAATCTGGGTCATCTGAGCTAGAAATGTCACCTTTTGTGCTTACTTAATAAAATTTATATCAAATATTTTGAAATTGCCTCACTTTAGGCCCTATTATAATATACATATACCCAGTCTCGCTACAGGTAGCACGGAACTAATTATGTACCCCCATTGAAACCTATGATGAAAGAATCAAGTTCTGGGTCCTTTTTGTACCAGAATGTTATAGATTTGGGATCTTTTGTGATGTTTTCCAAAAAGTATGATATTCCTCGGATGAGGATACTTTAAATAGGAGATCACCAGAGGTTTTGACCTATTTTTTAGGCTGAAGTGAAGAGGTGTTATACACCCTCATCAAATCACTCACATTTTGGTGTGGATCCATGGTAAAATTGTTCTCCATGAAACATTTACTGAAACAAATCTCGTCAAGTTTGAATATGCATAGACAAGTCCTATCCTTTCTTTAGGATTCCTGAAATTCTCAAGTTCTCAGCTTCCTGTCCCATGAAATGGGACGTCTCAAAAATATATGTATTAGTTTTTTTCTCGAAGGGTTCCCATTTTTGGATGGCGGAGTTATACCTTATTACTTCCGTGCTATCATATGGCCTTCAAGACGTACCCTGCAAATTTGATTGTTTTAAAACAATGAAAACGTGTATAAAAACACTCTTTAAGTCAGATTACTGTAAAGTGCCCACTGTGAGATTTAAGATTATAGGGCTTCTTAGCTCTTTTGTTGATATTTTTTTGAAATACGAGTCAAGTGGCTATATTGGTTAACTTGCTTTACTCTTTTTCACGACAGCCAAAAATCGAAGAAAAATGAATAAGATTACTAACAGTTAAGCCGTTTATGGCGTTACAATTGATGCTCTTTTCTTCTATTTATTTTGTTTTTCAAAACATTTTATATTTTTATCTGATAAGTCGTATTTGTTATTTAGAAATCGTGAATGGAATCTTTTGTGGTAAAGTGTTTGGCAGAAAAACACCATACAAATGATTGATCATTTAAAAAAAAAAATTCATCAATAGCTTGGTCTGTATCAATAACACTAACAGACTAAGGCGATAGTAGAAAGTTCGACAGAAGCAATATTATTTAGAAATCTAAATTCCATCGTGGCTCCTTATCCTGATATGCACTGTATATCTTCTTGCACCAGCATATATCCTAAGAGCACTTATTAGAACTGATGCATTGATCTAGTATTTAATCACCAACAAAAACAAATCAAGTTTTTTTTCCGATTTGGAAGCCAGTAAAGCATCTATGAACAACATAAGTCCAGTGTTTACTTATCCAAAAAAGGATAGTTGTCGATTTGCTTGCTTTTACAACAACATTTTGGTAGTCCAATTAAACAATCTTACTAAGTTCATCACGAGTTCACCAGTTAAAAAAAAAAAACTTTAATATCTTGCAACAGAAATGGCAAAAGCCAAATACAGTACTTACCCCAAATTAGATTATTTGCAGATGGAAGATTAAAGACTTTCCTCAAGATTATATTGTTTATCTCGTCGTCACGATAGATACAAATCTAACCAATTTTGTCGCTTATGAGGAAAAGTGGTTGTAAACTAGGGCCAAATTGAAAATCAATATCAAATATCACTTTCCTATTTCAGCTGTATTTTTCATCCAAATCTAAATCTGTATTGATACTAAGCTTTCCTAGTATTTATACTAAGTTTTCCTTGCATTTTTGATTTAGTATTATTTTCCATGGGTGGTAAAATTTAAGTTGATAAAGAGCTAAAATTACTCTCAATGGAATATGATATGCTCGGACATGTATGGTTGAGGAAAATAAAGGAACGAAAATATCAAAGAAAGTGTACAGAAACCACATTCCATCGAAAGTTTGCTTTATTATTAACAATTCTATCAGGTTAATGAAACAATGATTAGAATCATACACGTAAAGTATCTATGCCTCAAAGTCCTTAAAAGGCTTTAACTTTTTATTGCAAGGGTTTCAGAGATTTTGTCACTACCATTCGATATGCGAAGAATACCAAAGCATCTACCACCTGAACCAAGCTATGCTAGACGAATACCAAAGCATCTCTAAAAAATATCTATATCTGTCTAGTGACATTGAACATATCTACGGTAGCGAAACTGTGTAGCATTTATCAACACAGTATTTAGATATCATCAATAATGGTGGAAGCCAAATATTTCTATCTATATTCCATTCGAGCAGTGTACGTTAATATCCCAATTGCATATTGTCCATTACGTGTGTCGTTCGATATCTCAATTATGAATTGAACATTACGCGTATCCCATTAACTACACCGACAATTGTTGACCTTGATGAAGCTTGATACATTAATTTGCTTAAAATTTGGTATTGAATCTATGTTGTGATACGCAACAGTTGTTTTTGTTGTCGGAAACTTGTTTTGTATTGCTTGTGACTGCCTGCGAATATATTTAAAGACCTAGTTACTATCAACATTCAGTCTTCAATCGTTTAAGTAGTTAATGCAATAAAACCCGTAAATACGGTCCCCGATTAATCTACCTCACCTATTGAAATTATTTTTCTTCGGATTAAAGGGTTTCTCAATGACATTGAAATTAGTTTGAAAGCACCGCGCTTAAGCAATGTAGGGTAACTTTTGCTTCTGTGCACCCATTTCTGGTTGGAATTGCGTCCTTCTTACTCCTTCTTACAATTTCAAAAAGTCCTATTTTAGATCACAATCCAAACACTATCTTCAATGACCTAATCTGTAATGACTGGCGGTATGAAAATTAAATAGACATTTAAACATATTGAGGCTACTACTCCGTCTGTATCACTTTAACACTACACATTTTAAAAGCCATTAGTTTAAATGAAATTTGGGTGGTGGACACATTATTCTAAAATGAATACTTATTGACTAATCAGTGTTATTGCAAATTAAGACTTTTTATTTCAACCAATGAAAAAAGAGAATTAAATTCTTCACCTTAGAGAAGATATCTGCCATTTTAAGCGTAGTAGTATTTGTGTTCTTGATGTTAAGTTATGCAATATAAGGTTGTGGACCAAACATGGAATTTAGCAAATAAATAAGAAACAAAACACATGGAAATGTACACGTGTTTCTTATTGAAAATACTTTTTAATCAGATTGACCCAGATGTTATATTATTGCCTCTCATTTAAACGTTAAAAGCAAATATCGATACATATCCTTTCTTTTTCACACCTTTTACCGGTTTTTTCTTCTTTTATAAAATTGAAAGGGAAAAGTCGTTATGATGATTTAAATGTAGAATTTGTAGCTTGTAGACAATCTCATGGTTACTCCTTTATCCTTTTTTAAATGCCACTTTCTAATGGTACTCCTCCTAATTTTATGAAGATTTCTTAAGTTTGTTTGATACTCAAAAGTGATGACAATTTTGTTGCACATTAAAAACTAACTTTCTGCTATTCATTTCACAGAACCAGAACACTGCAACTAATAAACAATTTTAAAAATTAATAAATTAAGCCTCATGTACTAGATTTTTGGTTTAAATTGATCAATTGGAGACATCGCAACAATCTGAACCATGTTAGGATGATAAATTATAGTCAAGTTGGTGTAATCGCCAGAGTATGGTATCTGTATCAATAAAAACTGTGTAAGGTAGATTGTTTTGGACCAGCAGCAATCCTCATACTTTTATAATTTACAGTCTGTAATTAAATTACAAAGAAATGTCAATGATACAAAAGAATAACAGATGTTGAAGACGAATTATTACAATACGTGGTGAAACTAAATTCCTGTTAATTTTTGTATTGTATTGACATTCTCTCTGTTTTTGTTTATTTTACCGATTTTGATAAACAAATCAATACAAAAGTTAATATGTTTCCATTAAACAGAGTAAATAAATGCAGGTGCTTTTGACACAAAATTGACAAAGTGAGAGAAATTGGTAAAACGTTTTGTAGTGTAAAGAAAATTGTTTATCTGTCAGTGTGGTATTCAGCGTAACAAAATCAAAATGTTGAAGTGGACATTTGTTAACCTTGATAATTCAGCAACCCAGTGCAGTGGATATTTTGAGATTTAATTCATCCATTCATTCCAGATTGTCCTTTCGCCGTCCAAACAAAATTTTCCTGACGCTGGACTCTTATTCACATGGTATGCATCTTCTATTTTTGATGCTTTGATAGCTGTTTCTCCCAATATTCATGGTTATGCTGATGACCACAGCTTATACATGTTGTTTAATGCTAATGATCCATCAAATGTGATCTCAGTTATAGCTGAAATTGAAGGTTGTTTGAAAATAGTGAAAGATTGGATGATTTACAACAAATTAAAAATGAATGATTCACAAAGTGAAGTCATTATTTTTGGATCCAATTACCAACTAAAAAAGTTAAATATTGGCAGTATTGCTATTGGTAACGACAGTGTGAAATTATCTTCCACTGTCAAATATTTAGACGCTTGGTTAGATCAAGGTATGGCAATGGCTGACCATGTCAATCACAAATGCAAAACTGCATTCTACCATTTATTTAACATTAAAAGGTGCATAAAGTTTCTGGACAGAAGCTCTGCAATATCACTTGTAAATGTACTTGTGCATAGCTGCATAGATTATTGCAATATCCTCCTTGCAGGGGTGCCAGGTGTTACAGCGTGTTCAGAATTACGCTGCAAGGCTCGTCACAAGAAGCAACCGTTTCACTCCATCACTTTATCTTCTGCAAAATCTTCATTGGCTACCTGTCTCATATAGAATTGAATTTAAAATTGTAATACTCATTTTTAAATCCCTTCATAACATGGCCCCGTTATATCTGACCGAAATGTTTCGTTATAAACAAACTAGTTACCGCCTTCGCTCTCAAAACCACCTCATCCTTTATGTTCCAAAAATAAACTTACATATGGCGATCGCTCTTTGTAAATATTTAGCCCAAAACTTTGGAATGACTTACCTTTTTCAATCAAATCTGCTCAATTCCTTAAACAATTCCACACCTTGCTTAAGACTCACTTATTTAATTGTGCCTTTAAGTCCTCTTCATAATTTTCTTGTTCTTTGTTTTCTTTATATTTCATGCTTATCCTATTTACACATTTGTATTTATTTTCTTTATATGCATATTTTGTAAGACGCATTAGAATAAGTTATTTAGATAATGCGCCATATAAGTGTAATAAACTTAAACTTAAACTTTAACCCCTGTCATTACCCCTGCCACCGAGAAATAGAACCCCGGCAAGACAAAATCTTTGTTGGAAAGTTGTGTTTCAATAAATAGACTAAGGGTCGTTAGAAGGTTACTTTACTTTTAACTAATAATTCAAATGATACAGACAAATTATGTTAAACACCAGAATATTTGAAAAAGAGTGGATTTACAAAAGAAATATAGTGATGTATTTTTAACTAATTACTCCACAATTATCCATTGTATCTTCAGTAATAAGATTGTAATTAAAAAGTTGCAATTTTCTTGGTCAATTTCAAGATGGCACGTAGCCATTATAATAGTTTTCAACAGACTCGAAAGAAATAAACGTAATTTTGCGTCTAACACTAACTATTAAGTCTTATTCAATAAATTACTGTATTTAACATGTAAAATTGTAGATCTGAAAATGTACAGTTTTCAAAATTTAAACAAATATTCTATTTTGATACAAGAACCTTGCCATTAAACTATAAGCAATACAATCACAGAAAAAGGAGGAAGTAATTTTGGAGAAGATCTTATTCAATCATTGTTTTGTCAAGCATCGTTTATTCAGTTGCATGGACAAGGGGAAGTAGTCACCACGTGTTCATCATGGGCAAGGGGAAGTAGTCACCACGTGTTTATCATGGGCAAGGGAAAGTAGTCACCACGTGTTCATCATGGACAAGGTGAAGTAGTCACCACGTGTTCATCATGGACAAGAGGAAGTAGTCACCACATGTTTATCGTGGACAAGGGGAAGTAGCCACCACGTGTTCATCATTGGCAAGGTAAAGTAGTCACCACGTGTTCATCATAGGCAAGAGGAAGTAGTCACCGCGTGTTCATCATGAGCAAGGTAAAGTAGTCACCACGTGTTCATCATAGGCAAGAGGAAGTAGTCACCACGTGTTCATCATGAGCAAGGGGAAGTAGTCACCACGTGTTCATCATGAACAAGGTGAAGTAGTCACCACGTGTTCATCGTGGACAAGGGGAAGTAGTCACCACGTGTTCATCATGGGCAAGGGGAGGTAGTCACCACGTGTTCATCATGGACAAGGGGAAGTAGTCACCACGTGTTCATCATGGACAAGGGGAAGTAGTCACCACGTGTTCATCATGGACAAGGGGAAGTAGTCACCACGTGTTCATCATGGACAAGGGGAGGTAGTCAACACGTTTTCATCATGGACAAGAGGAAGTAGTCACCACGTGCTCTTCTTTCTGAACTAATCCAGCAAGTTGCTAAACTTTCACACATTGTACGTCACTCAAATGATAAACAACGTATAATAAGAATAACACATTGAAAACAGAAATGTGACATAATTATTTTTCTATCTTACCGATATTGGATTTTCTGCTTAACAGAAAATAAAAAAATGAATGAAACTGCCCCGGTAAAACATTCAAAAATTATCTATAATAAAATTAAAACAAGATGACAACTGAATTCATCCATTTTACAACAAGGAAAAGAATTTCACAGGCTGACAGTTCCTTGACTTGTGTTATACTTTATAAGAAGTGTAACACTTTCCACGAGGCAATAAAGGAGGGTGGGATAATCACTTTTCCATCAGGAAACTTTTGAGCGATACTTGATATACCTGATGCTAATTATTCAAGGGAACAATAAAACTTAACTTCCATACAACTGCAGTAAACCAAAATCCATATAACAAGAACAAGAACAATTATATGCAATGGGGAGCACTTTTGAAAATATCTGCATTCTATTAATACGCTTTTATTTTCTTGCTGGCCCTTCGAATCGTGATAAATATACAATCTATGACAAGAACAGCAGAACAAAATACGGAAGATTTCAATATTGAATTTTTGAAAATGTCAAATAAACAGAGAAATGAAATTACATTCAACAGCTTGTCTAAGATTGGAACAATGCAATAAGCTTTCGTACTGGGATGGGGCAAGAAGACAGCTAATAAATTCAAAGGGAATGCATTACCTAAATTCAAAAGGCATGTATGGCCTCTTAAGCGTGTAATTTTTTCAGAATTTTGGCTTGTGGCATATAATGAGAAATCATCTTGTCATGTACTTCTGCCAAGTTTCAATTTAGAGATAATTTTAGAGACACAGTGTCTGCACTCAATACGCAAATTCTACAAGTCCTGAGGTGTCATATAAAGTTCAAGAGTACACAAATTGGACACATATATCCGGATCTATACTTTTATTTCATGTATTATCTTAACTTAATATTGTCTCATAATTTGCTTTCTATGGAAACAAAAAAAATAGAAAGAGTGTTTAAGATGAAATATATCACATTTAGACATTTGTGTGAACAATTGAGTACCTTACTTCATTCTAAAATTTCTCCTTTGTAAAACTTTTCAAATAGTAAGAAATATATTCACGAATTCAACCTCTGGTATTGAATAACAAACTTATTTTAATTATACATTTTCAGGTCTTGAAATGAAATAATAAAACAATATTGTACGTTGAAGTAAGAAATTCATGGCATCTCCACTGATTCAGTATTTGTTTTTGAATCTGCAACAGAGAGGGCCCGAGCGACAGCATTCAAAGATCAAAACTGCCAAAGATAGCGTGTCTTGGGCAGTCTTGGGCATTAATAAGAAACATCGGACTATCCAATCCATTAATAATATGTTAACTTAAGCCTTCAAAGAATTACCCACCTTGAAACTTCACAAAAAGTGTCCCCCTTAGTTAAAGCAAGAAGAAACATCTCCCAAACTAAGAGTGACTCAATGTTTTACCAATTTTTCAACATTCATTTTAATAATTGAGATAAAATATCAAAACGGTGATTCACCTTTTTTATTTTATTTAACATACTATCTTTCAGTCAGTGTGATATGCACATGAATTTCAGCGAGAGACTTCTGGGATGACATATGTAGCTCAAAGCGATAGTTGATAAGGTACAATACCTTCTTTGTCTACCAAAAATACGCTTTCAGTATCCTTTTTATGAGACAAGAAGAAACAAGAAAGTTCTTTCGAATTTCATCAGTGAAAGTTTTTTTAATCACCAACCTGCTATGAAAATGTACCTCAAAATGATTTATTGTTGATTGTTGAAAGCAATATTGCATTCTAAAATAAACTTTCAAACCGTTTAAGCAAAATGTTAAGAATTGACCTGACGTAAGAAACACACGACCACGAATATATGTTTCATATGAGTTGAATGCACACTAATGATAATAAGCAGCAATATTTAGGTTTACATGTTAAGAGAAAAGAGTAATAACATCCACACACTGCAGCGATTGGTTAGTTTCATTTAATTGATCAATCAATAGAATATAAAAAAATCTTGAATTTGCAGATGATATGTCTGAATGTTACTGACTAAGATTATTTTAAGAATTGTGCGTGGTCAATAAGCCTTTAAAAAGAAAATCCAACCGAGTTTGTTAAGCTGCTATTGGCGAAGCATAGAATCGAATTTCAATGTTCTTCCTTTTTGTAAACATATATTAGCACGAATTAGGCAACCAACTAGAGCGAGATCTGTATAATCATTGAGTTTGTGTAGTACAATTTAAATAAGGTAAGCAGCTTGAGTAACTTAAGACAAAAAGTACAATATAATGGACCTGTAATTAGCTCATATTATTCTTTAAGGAGCTGCACGAGTTGAAAGCTGAAGGACAAGTACAGGTCTCCACACCTGCGATATAATGGATTTATGCGATATATTTTCTTCACTATGTTACGTATATGTTAATTGTGTTATCCATTGACTGTGAGCTCTATTTTCTTACTTCGTGTTATTATATGTACTTTTGTCATAAGGGTTAACTTATTTAAAAATAAAGTGGATTGCATCGCAAATCAGCTTAACATTAGGATCGCTTTCGCGAAAATGGTAGTTACCACACTGTTGTAAAATCTACAGTATACTTCCCGTTTCCGTATAAGTCAGCTGAAGTTACCTTGAATAAGGTTGGTTTATTCATTTTTGTAGTACACCTTAATGTAATGTCAGAAGCATTCTTTTAAACTCAATATCTTTTTTTTCAAAATATGGTTACTTTAACTTAATCAATTGATAAGAATATCACTTGTTTTGTTCGGAAATACAATTTGGTAGATGTTACACAATTTTCCCTCTGTGGATTCCCAATGGCATTAGATTTTCTATCCGATTGTAATATTATGAAAGAAGTTTAAGAAGTTTTTTATCTGTAACACATGTAGGTACTGCACGTTTTCGACAATCCGGGAAAGCACCTTAATTTGTTCAAGGACCCCATATCCATAAAATCAGGGACTGAATGTAATGAATGAGGCTATTTTGTTATTACCATAAATTTAATAACAATTACTACCAAAAAATTCTTTTTTACTATCATAACAAATTTTAGAGCGAATGTTTGAAGCAATACTTCAACAATTTGGAGAGAAAGGAGAGTAAATATATTTAGCATCTCTATTTTGGTCTGAAAATTTCATATTTAAACTGTATGAATACAACCATTTAATAAGGGAATTTGAAATAAATAAATACCATTGCCAATTATTATTAATGACTGACAAATGGAGCCAAAGCTGGTGTCAGATATCAAATGCCATTTCCTAAATATATTTAAGTAAGAAATACGTAGAATCCTGAAAGTAAGATTTCTCCCTTTCCTTTCAATAATTAAATATTAGGTTTTATAAGGAGATGTTTATATAATGGCTTTTTTGCTAACCCACTGATAACCAATTACTATTTATTGATCACTATCCTATCATAAATGAAGTAACAACATTACTAGTGTTTATGTATTAAAAGAAGAATCATACTTAAACATTTAACAACAGGATTCACCAAGCGTTAAACAAGGAACGTCGAACAGCAAGATTCACAATGCGATAGACAAGGAACGTCGAAGAGCAGGATTCAAAATGCGTTAGACAAGGAACGTCGAAGAGCAGGATTCACAATGTGTTAGACAAGGAACGTCAAACAGCAGCATTCACATTGCGTTAAACAAGGAACGCCGAACAGCAGGATTCACAACGCATTAGACAAGGAACGTCGAACAACAGGATTCACAATGCGTTAAGCAAGGAACGTCGAACAGCAGGATTCACATTGCGTTAAACAAGGAAGGTCGAACAGCAGGATTCACATTGCGTTAAACAAGGAACGCCGAACAGCAGGATTTACAATGCATTAGACAAAAAACGTCGAACAACAGGACTTAAAGTGTGTTAGACAAGGAACATCTAACAGCAGGATTAGCATTGCGTTGAGTAAGGAAAGTTTTACAGCAGGATTCACAATAAGTTGGGTACAAACGTCTGACAGCAGGATTTACAATGCATTGGGCAAGCAACGTTTAACAGTAAGATTCACAATGCGTCAGGTAAGGAATGTCTAACAGCAGGATTCACAATGCGTTGGGAAAGGGACATCTAACAGCAGGATTTACAATGCGTCAGGTAAGGAATGTCTAACAGCAGGATTCACAATGAATTGGGTAAGAAACGTCGAACAGCAGTATTCACATTAAGTAGAGTAAGGAAAGTCCTACAGCAGGATTCACAATGCTTTGGTTAACGAACTTCTAACAGCAGGATTCAGAATGCGCTGAGCAAGGATCACGTCTAACAGCAGGATAATAATAATAAGATAATAGGATTCACAATACGTTGAATAATAAAAGTCGAGCAATAGGATTTACAATGCGTTGAATAAGGAGCGTCTAGCAGCAGGATGCACAATGCATTGAGCAAGCAACGTCTAACAGTAAGATTCACAATACGTCGGATAAGGAACGTCTAACAGCATAATTCACAATGCGTTGGGCAAGGAACTTCTAACAACAGGATTTACAATGCGTCAGGCAAGGAATGTCTAACAGCAGGATTCACAATGCGTTGGATAAGGAAAGTCTAAGAGCAGGATTCACAATGAGTTGGGTAAAGGACGTCGAACAGCGTACAGTAAGGAAAGTCTAGCAGCAGGATTCACAGTGCGTTGGATAAAGGTCGTCGAACAGCGTACAGTACGGAAAGTCCTACAGCAGGATTCACAATGCGTTGAGTAACGAGCTTCTAGCAGCAGGATTCAGCATGCACTAAGCAAGGATCACGTCCAATAACAAGATTCACAATGCTTTGGGTAAGAAATGTCTAACAGCAGGATTCACAATGCATTGAGCAAGCAACGTCTAACAGTAAGATTCACAATGCGTCGAATAAGGAACGTCTAACAGCAGAATTCACAATGCGTTGGGCAAGGAACATCAAACAGCAGGAATTACAATGCGTCTGGTAAGGAATGTCTAACAGCAGGATTCACAATGCGTTGGATAAGGAAAGTCTAACAGTAAGATTCACAATGCGTTGGGTAAGGGACGTCGAACAGCAGGATTCACATTGCGTAGAATAAGGAAAGTCCCACAGCAGGATTCACAATGCGTTGAATTAGGAACGTCTAACAGCAGGATTCACAATGCGCTGAGTACGGAGCGTATAACAGCAAGATTTACAATGGGGTGGCAAGGAACGTCTACCAGCAGAATTCAAAATTCGTTGGGTAAGGAACGTCTAATAGCACGATTCACAATTCGTTGGGTAAAGAAAGTCCAACGACAGGATTCACAATGCGTTTAGCAAGGACATTGATATGAAGTTCTTATTGAGCTCTGCATTCTGGAAATAGTCAATCCGTAACCTTGTTAGCATTTGAAATCCTGTTTAGAATATTAGATTTAATTCCGGAGGAGCCTTATCGTGACACAATTGTTTCAATCGTGTATGATATATTGTGTAGGAATAGAATTAATGAAACCTAAATCTGTAGTAAATTGGCGTATTGGACTACCAAATTTCATAAATGTTTACCTTCAGAGGGAACAGCAGAGATATCTGATACTTTCACGCTGACTTATAAGACAACACAATAATCGGTATATTTATTCTTAAAACGTTTTATTTGTGATTTTTTTTTTTAGCACTGGGTATTCCAAAAAACTTCACATTCATGATTCTTCTTAGTACAATTTGGACCGATGAATGCTTAGCGAAAGTTGAAGAAACAATACTTTTTCGAGTATATATAGCTTGTAAGCTATCTTACTTTCTTTAAGTCAAGTATAACGAAAAGATAAATAATTTCTAGAAATCTTAGAAATAACTAAAAGTGTTATCACAAAGATTTGTCACAAGGATTTGAGAGAAGTTACTATAACCGCCGTTATTCCAATAACTGTTTGTATACGAACAAGCTTTCTTTTTAACCTATGGCAATCAATCACCTCAGTTGGGATTTAAAGGATTAATCTAGGCGTCTTTAAAATGAATTTTGTAATTAGTTTCTTTATTCTGTGTGCTTAAACTCCAAATGTTTTCTTGCACGTATTTCCCAATGGTGCAAGGCTAATCATTTTGTAAAGACGCTTGACTGCATTCGAAGTGTGAGGATATATCGAGGGAAATGCAAATATACTTTCATGCAGTTTAGCCAAAACGCAGAAATAGGTTTATCTAATTAATGCTGATGGTCATTCGCAATTCGAAGTCGAAGATTCATATCACGAAGCATGGAGGCTGCGGATGGAAACGGGGTACATTCTAGCTATAATTATAATCACACCAGGCATCCTCACACTCTGCCATGTCCATGTGATTCTGGTTATAAGCTTCATATATCACGATAGGAACGAGGCCATTTGAGAGACTGTTAGGCACTTAAAGCAAAGGGGGCATTCAAAACAACTGACACCAATGAACCATTTATGACTTCAACACGCTTTGCAGGTATGACATTCTGACTATGACTAAATTCATCATATGGGAATTCGTAGGTGACGAGAAGCTTCACGAGAGGCTGAAAATAACTTTATCAAAATTCGATTGTATCGAAGATACTCTACCATATCAGGCTGTCAGGTACGGACTCGACAACTTAAGAGACCTTTCTGTCACTGTCACTTGACCAGAATGAATCACACCCACACCCACTGACAATATGGCAAACAATTTAGTCATTAATAGCTTCTAGAAAACGTTATTAGTATTATATGTATGAAATACTGACCATGAATACATTCATTATATTTCACCATCCGTCATAGGTCACGGTCAGTTTTACGTGGGACTGAAGAAGAAATTGATCAAATTTCGATTGCTTTTCTACCATTAGTTTATTATCAAAACAAGTTCAGTTGTTCTAGAAATGTCCACCGTATTGTGACATAAATAGATTCATCATATGAAAATTGACACTTCATACGCCGATACCAAAAAGACCTTTGCCAAAATTCGATTGAAATGAAATTTCACTATCATCCGAAGTTTTCCAACAATTTGACCAAAACTTGATCAAAATAAAAGTTCACTATCTTTCCAAGTTTTTCAACAAATTGACCAAAACTCGATTAAAACGAAAGTTCACTATTATCCCAAGTTTTTCAACAATCTGTTTCTGCAATATGTTTGACGGAATATGAAACATCATCTTATCCGATAAAAGACCACTAATGACAGATTTTAGTATGAGGAAGTATTTGACATATATAGGAATCAGCACTAAGAAAGGGAAATATTTCCAAGACCTTGTGAAGTTATTTCTTTTATTAAAAAACACTTTATTATGCAATATATGAAAATCATTAGAATACACACCTTATTGTCTGGATGTTTTACTTTCTTCCATCTGCTAGGGTCAATATGGCGTACGGCGTGAATTATTGTAACGTAACAGGCTAATTGTAACGGTTTTTACCATGTAATATTAGGTTCACGAACAGATATGTTATACCCCATTTCAATATCTAGAAAGATGATACTTAGCCAGGGTCTCGAAGCGCTGGACCCAACCAGCCACCGAATAAGCTATCTTGCAGTCAGACGTATCGGCGCATAGTAACTTAGTTAGAGGTAAAAGATTTCCAATGAAATACATTAAAATAGTATTGAAGTGCTCATTACACTTTTGAGTTGGACTTACTTGATATTAGCTATCCTCTAAGAAAAATGTAATATCAGACTAGTTTTAAAATAGAATGATTTTCTGATTGTACACTAGCCTACTATCTGGAATGTTAGACTACTGGGATATTTCTATTTCCAAAGTATCGTTATCTAGAACGTAAACTGTCAATCTGGTTAACGCAATGTAACATTTACCACTATGCTTTAACCGCTATCTAAGAGCCTAACTAAAGTAAACATTACGTGAAGGCCAGTTGTCGTCTTTAACGTCGATGTTAATAGATTTAAATCAGTATATTTTAATTGGTCGAAACACATTGGTAGAATGTGCACTTACATTGATAGGCCAATCACTATTGTTTTGAAATGAAATATACGCCACCACATTTTAATTACGATAACATGGCAGCTCCCTGCTTTAATAAATACTGCTACGAGTCTAACAACATATTGCGTGTTTGGTCTTCTTGAATTAAACCATATTACATAACAAAAATAACTTTATTTCTCATTAAATTAAATTATATCATGATTCGATCATTTCAGATTTAAAAAGTCCACCAAAACTTCCGGTGTACAACCCTAATAGAGTAAGTTATACCTTGTAGGTAATCTTGTAGGTAGTTTTACACCTTGTAGGTGTAAAAGTTTCTCCCGACCATGTTCCGAAGTAGAAGCTATAAATGTCACTTTAGACTGGTTGAAAAGCAACAAATGTGGTAATATTTTGCTTCCTTTGATCTTTGCCTGTCGTGACATGCCAAGACCACGAGCTCACTTGAAGAGGTTAAAATTACAATTTGTTTTTTTATAAAACTTTACATTCCTTCGTCATATACGGCGCAAGAATCCACACGACAGAAATCAGACAGCTGAACTACAACCTGCCTTACCATTCACAGAAACAAAAAGTACATAGTTTCTTTTAGATCCCTTTGCGATGTGAAAGATCGTTACTTATTAATCAAGTTTTTCAATCTCAAAAAGAACATATCTATTTATCGAAAAAGATATTTTGTTTAGCTAAAATATACTTTGAATGAAAATTATATTCTAGTTGTAGATAATCAAACTTCTGCAACATGTCGCTCATTTCCCTAATTCAATTTCAACAAGTAGCATAAAAAATACGAATTTCTAAATCAAAGTAATACGTCACAGGTGTTTTGTAATTATTCGAATATTTCCACCTAATGCTTTGTGCTTTTAATATATCGATTTCCATGTTTGATTGTAAAAGTAATAATGATTCGTCAACGGTTTGTATGGATATTAAATTGTTAGATAGATATTCGTCAATACACAAGATTAAGATCGAATCCTGTTTTGTGACTTCTTTGAGAATTGACCCTTATTTGTTGTATTTACAATGGGGTTGATTTTGTTTACCAATTCTAAACATTGCATTCTTAAACTTCTTTTAGTTAGAAAAAGTAATGGAGGGGTAGAAGTAGATTTTGCAATATCCCTTTAAAATTAGTAAAAACAGAAGGGTGTTATCAAATTTGAATGAACATCAAAACAAGCTTTTCGTAATTTCTTCACCAACAATTTTCTATACGAATTTAAGACTAAATAAATAGTGCATTGATGTACAGTATTTGGATTATAATTGTTTGCCACAATTCCTTCTTGATAAGCAACAAACTATAGCTAATACATACTTCACTAAATACTCTTGTCTTTATTGAACGGAATTTTGACAACCCAAAATGTGGATCTATTGGGAATTTTTTGGATGACTTTTAGGGATGGGGAAGAGGTGTGGTGGTGGTGGGGGTGGGTTGACCCCTTCGATCATTGGCTCTACTTACGGGCACAACAATCGTATACACCTAATATCTCCTTTAAAAAAATTGCCTGAATCAGAATGCTTATATATATATATATGGATCTTTTCTTTAAATGAAACCTTTTCTATTACACTAATTTGCACGACCACGGAGCCAAAAGCTGACATTCGTGCGTTTCACGTGTACCTATTTTTACCTTGGCCTAAATCACTACAATTGGAAAAGGTAATCTCATGCCAGGCAAATTCATTTATCACCGACATTTAATTCGGTTGTGATAGTAATATGATGCGCATGGCAACATATTATTTGTTTTAATCAATTCTGATACTTTTTCATTCCAAAATATTCACCCCTGAAAAACGCAGTACCAGTGTACATAGCTTCACTTGATAACCTCGAAACGCTGGTCAAGCTATAAATTGTTTAGCAACATCAACTACATAAGACAAGTACTGTATTGGTTTTTTATATGACATTGTGAAGATAACAAAGAAACATTTATCCAACATCAATCCACTTTATATTGTTAAGGACCAATAATAGAAAAGTAACAGAAAAATGGAAAGAGAAAAAAAACAAGAAGAAATTTAAACTTAATGTATTACAAACTTCAAGCCTTACAATATTCAAGACTACAATAAATACTTAGTCTGTTAAACCTAATTAAAAAGCCTGACCTGAGTCAAGAAGAACAGCTATATGTCTAGTCTTGTTGACCTCTTTGTGCGACGGTTGATATTTAATTCAAGATATATTCCACTGTAGTATGATCTAAGATCCAGTTCCGCGAATAATTCTGTAAGAATGATGCAATGAATTATCTTAAAGTTTTAAGTCGGTAGATATGAGCTCCTTGATAAACTTTACAACACTTGTAGATCCACTTTAAATGATTTTTTTTGACAAAAATATCTCTTTTAAGGCAACTAGATCTATAATATTAATTTCTATCCTGAAACAAAAAGCAATAATGATAGACTGTGATAATCCACACTGAAGGCAGTTAACGGAACTTCAATCAATTCTCGACGTAAGAGCACAGATACAATCTTTAATTTATGAAACCTCGACAAATGTCTTTAAAACAGCTGCTTTGATACAGAATTCTTGGTTTGTTCTAGTATTTTCCAGAAACGGGCGTAGCCCTTAATGATGTCATTGAAGATATATTTAAAAGCATTGTAATCTTGTAATGTTTCAAATCTAGAAGATTACGTCAGTCAGATCATCTATTAGCTTTGCTTTGATTTTCCAACCAACTTTTGTATGAAATATTTCTTGCGCAATAAACTTGAAGACAATTACTAGAATGTCCGTGATTTCGTGTGAAAGGTCGCATGTAACAATAAGTATTAATTGTCATTTACAGATAAGATTCCTCTGGATAGAATTTAGGCGAACTCAGAACGTTAATGAGTCACCCTAAACATAAACTAACTTAGCTAAAATAAAGTATTGCTGGTTCGTGTTTGTCGGTATGGTCAGCCGGGTTGATGTACACAAAAGGTTTGAAGGAAACTTTGAAAACAAAGGAAGGGTCTTTCATTAGTTGTAATTTAGTTTCACATTTTCAGCTAAGAGACCACGCTCAAAGTCTACAAGGCAGCACCTTTACCTTCGCTTATCTATGCTTGCGAAACATGAACTGTGTATCAAGCCATGCAAAGCAATTAAATCATTTCCATCTAAGCAGCCTTAGGAAGATCCTCACATCAAGTGGCAAGATAAGATTCCAGATACAGAGATCCTATGCACATCTAGCCTTGCAAGATCCTCAACATTAAGTATCAAGATAGGATTTCAAATACAGAGATCATATGCACATCTAGCCTTGCAAGATCCTCAACATCAAGTGGCAAGATAAGTTTCCATATACAGAGGTCCTATGCACATCTAGCCTTGCAAGATCCTCAGCATCAGGTGGCAAGATAAGATTCCAGATACAGAGGTCCTATGCACATCTGACCTTGCAAGATCCTCAGCATCAGGTGGCAAGGTACGATTCCAGATACACACGTCCTATGCACAGCTGGCCTTGCAAGCATACCCACAATGCTTAAGAAGCTCAGCTGAGATAGGCGGGACATGTAACTCGTATGGATGGTGGTCGCTTGCCCAAAATAATATTCTATGGTAAACTTCAGGGAGGTAAACGTTTCCGTAGCGGTCAAAACAAGCGTTTCAAAGACACATTAAAGTCATCCTTGACACCTGGAAAAGCACCGCCACCAACAGATGCAACTGGCGACAGCACATAAATGCTGGAGCAAACAGCTATGAAGGAAAGAGAATCATGATGCTGAGACCAAGCGACAACGAAGAAAATCAAGAACATGCAGCCATTCTCTGTTGGATCGAGGCTCTTCAATACCCTATCCTTTTTGTCCAGTACTCTTTAGAGCTAGGATTGGTTCAACTAGCCACCTTCGCACCCACAATGACAAACAGAGAAAGCAGCCACGGTAAGTTGACTGACGTAGTCATCATCGACAACGATGGACGAACAACAACAATTTAGTTCCACGTACACCACTGTACCCTTAGCATAACCTACTTTAGGCGATGTCCTGAACATATCAAGATGTTATATATCGCCTGATCAACTACATGCTTTCTATTTATTGCTTTTACTTAGCATTTAGCATGTTAGCATTTTTCATACTTAAGATTGTTCACCAGAGACAAAAAATCGGGAAAAGAAAAACACCATTCCTTTACACAATTCCTCAAACAGCCATCCAATATGTTTGATTTTTCCATGAATGTTGCAGTCATTTTAGGAGTGATTGTAATAATAATGAGGTTATTTCTGTGTTGCTTTGCGTTTATTCACAATCCTTAATCAAAGAAAATTATTGTGTCCCATGTCCTTTGTATAATTGTGATTTCATGAATTCTCTCTTTTTGATATGTTTAACACTAGCTCCAATTTTCTACGTAGAAACTTGTCACCTTTTTACTAGCAGACTAGTACTTGTTTGAAATGTCTTTCCCTTTCCATTGTACAGTACACTCGGGTGCTGTCTATATATCAAATGCTTCAAATGCAAAAGGTGATGGTCTGAAATCAAGTAGCTTCCAGTAGTTCTGCATTGTTATAGCATTGATTGTCAAACACTTAGCAACTGAGTTGCTGATAATAAGATTGTTGATGAACTCGAAATAAAGATATGTAAATAGACCCAATCATTCCTTTTTCATATATTTTTTAACATCAACTACTGCCTCCATGCTTTGACAATTGGTACATTATTTGTATGTAGATATTCCAAAAAATATTCCGTTTATTAAGTATTAGCGATCTCAGATACACAATATTAGTTTAGATGAGTATTTTATGATTATACATGAATAGTAAAGATAACTACAAGTAAACCAAATTCTCCAAATGAAATAAGAAACAAGCAGTGTAGTATATGGTAGACGAATATGGTGTAAAGCATTAAAAGAAATTGTCTGTTGTTTGAAAGGCACACGTATCTAGGAAGAAGTTAGTAGAATAGAAACGATTTTATAATGGAAATCATTTAAAACAAGTTTGAATGTTTCAACACAATAAAATTGTTTTTTTTTAATGATGGAAATCATAACAAGCTGAGTACTAAGTAGCTTTATACCTTTCCCATTAACTTGTTAAGTAAAGATCCTCAGAAAGGTTAATGATCTAATATAAATCAAAGTCATAACTTTAATTGCGGCTTGGGTGAATCTCATTTCCTCCAGATTCAGAGGTTGCCTTTAAAAATAAATATCTCTCTTTCAAAGGTAAAATTGTTAGATAGCAAAATAAAAAGAAACTCAGAAGCTTAAAGGTTATCTGGTTCCAATGCCTTATATTTTATAAGCTGTTGTTGTGCAGTTGGGATAATAATGCTATTTTATGGACTAAATGGCACTCCTTGCAATATAATCAAAATCTCAGGATATCGAAGTTAGCTTAATTTTATTTTGTTAATCAATTAGAGCCTCCAGTGAGAACACATTTGAATTTCAAGTCAGCCTGTTTCATGGCCCCTTCCTCTCCACACTTAAAAATTTTGAATATTTTATAGTCAAATAATTGAATTGATTTTGCACAACGCGACCGTGGAAGAAAAAAAGAGAGTTTGTTTTTATCCACCATGAATTAAAAAGTCATATTTGTTTATTGGAGGCGAGAGGGGTATATCATTCTTATTCAAATAGCTTAATAAACGTTTGAAATCTGTGCATATGCATGCTCTCAAGATTCATCCATGAATTGTGCTGGGGGATTAATCAGGAAGGGCATAACTCATGAAGTTGAGGGGGAGGCGACTAAGAGAGACCCATTGGATCAAAGAATATTCAGAACTTTTAAAATATTACCTAAATGTGAGTGTGTGTGTGTGTGTGAGAGTGTGTGTGTGTGTAGGTGCAGGGGAGGGCGTACGTCTATGATGAAATTTTTTTAATCATTGAACTTATTTACTAATAAAAAAGGAAAAAGTCCAGATTTTAAGGGAAAATCAAAATATTTTGTTAGAACAAGTTTTTGCTCGGTCGGAGATGTTATACATTTTGGAGACCCACTAGAAAAATTGAACCAGAGACGCTATATTGTCATGCTGATGCTATGGCCGCTAGATCACTGAGGTCTCTTAACTTCTTTTAGATAATTAAACAGCCATATATTAATTGCTATAATGATAATTAACCCATGAATAAATCATTTGAATTAATGAAAGATTTACATGATAGAGACATTTATTTGTAACTTCACGAATTTGTAACTGCCGGGGTGTGGAGGTGGGGTGGGGTGGGCAAGGGGAGAGCGTGGCCCGCAATATTTTTACAGGGGGTGCCAAGTACCATATTGTTTCTCCAATAGTGAAGGTCTAAAGAATTCATTTTGACATGTTTGAACAGTCAAATTCCATAACTTCTTTTCTTCTTGAAATTTCCTTAATTTTCGGGAACATTTCTTCAATTTTTGAGAAGTTGTCTTTTATTTTTGTGAAATTTGGTACAATTTTCGTGCAATTTATTTAAGTTTTGGAAATTTTCTTAAATTTCGAGAAGTTTGTCTCAGGTTCGTAAAATTTGCTTCAATTTTTGTATAATTTCCCTTCATTTCCCGGAAATTTATTTCAATTTTCAAGAGATTGTCTTTCATTTCCGTAAATTTTTTTACAATTTTCGTGCAATTTTCTTCATCGGGAATTTTTCTTCAATTATTGTAAACTATCTTTCATTTTTGTCAGATTTTCTTCAATTTTTGTGCAGTTTCCTTCATTTTGGAGAAAATTTCTTCAATTATCGAGACCTTGTCTTTTATTAGCTTTAAATTTGCTACAATTTTTGTATTCAATTGTCTTCAATTTTCAAGAAGTTGTCTTCAATTTTCGTGAAATTTTCTTCAATTTTCGTAACGTTTTCTTCATTTTCGTGAAATTTGCTTTACTTTTCGGGATATGTTTATTAAATTTACCTATAGTATTACTGCCCCCCACCTCCCCTCCCTGTCTACAAATATTTTTGGGACTGTGATCAGAGACTCATAGTTTTTTGACTTTAGATGAATAAACTAACCTTCAATTAACATAGGGAAAAACGAGTTTTCATCAAAAGCTTTGACTATGATATTGTGCGTCTGATAAACTGGAAACGATTAGGTAAATCTTATTTACTGATATATGTACGGACAGGGGGAAAAAGTAAAAGAATAAGAGACGGGTTTGATCTATTATCGCATATTGCGGGATAAAAAAGAAACGGCCTACTGTGAATTTTCTATTGCCTAGTCTGTTAACAACTTTTCAAGGATTGTTTTCATTGTTTCTCCCATAACTTATTAACAAGACAACAACAACAATAAAGCCCTGATGAATCATACATTAATTAGAATAAATAATTAAACCTTTATTAATCGAAAATCTACGCTACTGTATATATATTCAATCGCTGAAATAAAATTAAACGAAAATATTTGGTCTGAACGAGGATTATACACTTATTGTTTGAACACATTTCGATTCCGCTTCTTTATTATGCAGTTAAGGATTAACAAAAAAAACTTTTTAAATACTACATCAGCACTGGTTCTTCAATATCAGGCTATATTGCTTAGCGTTTTTTTCGTTATTTCCATATCCAAACATAACATTTAATCAAACAAGGTTATAGTAATATGAAAGTATGTTTGAATTTGAAAATGATTAATATTTCAAAAGCGCTTCTTCTAATGCTTGCTTTCATCTCTGAAGCTCCATATCCAGAGACTTACATTCAATCAAACCAATATAAATTGACATGAACATAAGCTTGAATTTGAAAATGATTAATATTTCAAAATTATTTCGTCCAATACCCTTTCGAGTCTATTAGGATTTTATTTTGTTTAAGCAGTATTTCTTTGTAAAACTTGATTGTCTTCGCGTTTAATAACGCACAACGAGTATGAATAACTCCCATGCACTGAATCTACGCCCTCATTAGATGTGCATCTGTAAACTGCGAGAGAAGTTTCACAGTGTAAGATTTAATTTTCTTTGGAATAGCGGATGGCAGTAAAATTGTGTGAGTTAATAAAATTACGTGAAGCACATGGAAAAGGGTTGGATACAAAAGTGAGTTCCTGTGATAAATCTTTTGGAAATTCTAACGTAATGTAACCTTTTCAGTAGGGGAATTAATGTATACACTCTGGATAGTAATTTTGGAATCAAAATGATCTAACTTTAAACTTACACAATATAACGCAATGGAAATATGCTGCTTGAACGGTATTCATTCATTCATACATTCATTCATGCATTCATATATTACAGTGGAGAAGCACTTATATTCTTTCAGCGACACTTAAGTGGATGGTAAAACAATTCTAACAATAATTGGAAATAGCCATGATATTTGCCAAAGTAGCAGAAAGGTACTTCCTTACTCAGATACCTTTTAGTGCTTTCGCTACGCTGAAGTCATGTTGAAATCGTGTTTAACAGTACCTATTAACCCTGTTATCTTGCAATGAAGTCCTTGAAAGAGCATTTGTTTTGCTTTGGTAATAATGGATATGTTTTCTAATTCAACAGGAATACACTCGTTGACACCAATAATTGTTATTACAGTAAGTACATTTCTTTATAAATACAAAAATATTGCAAAAACTGCATCGCATTTAGTACAATGCAGTGGTTAAGGTCTCTTGCCGTGCATTCCAGGTTTTAACGAGGAATTAATCAGATAAGTTTCGAGTGGTATGTAGCAAATTGCCAAATGTTTCATCTTGCTGGAAAGATCAGTAGTCGATCTTGTCAATAATTACAAAATGTTAAAAAGATATCAAAAAAAGTGTGATATCAATGAAATAAGAAAAATCATAAACATCTGCACGAAAGGGAATGTGTTTACTCCATTGAGCTCCCTTTTTATTCATTGTTTGACATTTGTGTGTGTATGTGTGTAATCAAGACATGCATACTTCACTGAGAAACTTTCGCAAAGACTGACCCAATCCTTTTGCAATTAGGAAGAAACAAGACTATCATACGATAATCTTTCAAGTTATTGATGGTTGATTAACTGAGTTTACATGATGTTTATTCAGTATTTTACACTCACTTGTTCTTTAATCGGGGTATATTTATGTTCAAGAACTAGACACTTCGGTGTCATAAAATATCTTTATCCTGATACATTCATCGAACGCTGTTAATTAACATGTTCAAATCGTTATGTCGCTTGCGACATTTTCTACGATGTTATTTTCGGCTCGGTTCCAAGATTAAGTTTCTTTTCTTTAATGACCTTTCTCAATATCTTTAATCGTAAAGTACTTCGGTTTACAATAGATAAATTATTTAGTCTTTCCCATGTATCTAATTTCAAGTTCTTAGTTCTTAGTATTCCCAATCAAGCGCGTAATTTTCATGTTCTTACTTTAGAAGATACAATGTTTGAGTATGATCCAATAGCGAGCGAAGCGCTATATAGAGTGCCTTCTTTACGCACTGGACAATACTCACCACTTACTGTAACTCTTCAACTGATTGTAGGGAAAAGTTGGGGTAAACAATCTTGTCTAAAAGTGTTTCGCATTATTTATATCCAAAAAAATCTTTTAAATTGAAATGTCAATATTCATCAGTTCATATTTATTATACGGTCAGTTATACAGTGACGGCGCAATGGGAGAGGGGTGGCATGTCTGAAATACTAGTTTCCTCAAAAAAGTATTGTCGAATTTATAACATTGTATTATGATCATCTCAAAGAATGAAATCGCATTTCAATTTCATGACTTAATCTCATGTCATATTCATCATTACTCATGTAGAGAAGAAGGGCTAAAATAGCATATTTGCGAATATCAGCGCTTTCATTCGGTAAATCTTTCCGGAAAACATTTCAAAATGCTTTCACATGGCAGTTATTGGTCCCTGGAACCTTTTAATAATGTCTGGAAATTACGGACTCATTTTTTCGACATGTCGGATTGAGGATTAATGACAAAATATTAATTGTAACATTGTATGTGAAATCCTCATGTTTTAACATAAAGTCCTAAAACAGTGTCCTATATTGAAAACTTTGGTTAAAAATCTTGTTCAGATTATACTTTGCGAGTGGTAAATAAATACAACATTTAGCTAATAACGCTACTCTGGTTACAAAGGTAAAGCATCAGGGTGAAATGTATCCAAACATGGTGTCACGCTGAAAAAATTCGAGCTTCAGGGAAGTTAAGGGCAGCTATTTAATTCTAAAAGTGTATTTTAGAATCTTAAAATCGTCTCCAAATACTTCATCTATTTACAGCAATGATAAACGTTAAGACATATTGAACATGTATCAAATGTTTTTTTCTGGGTAAGTGTCTAACGTTACATGCAGAGCCATCGATAAATCGAAAGCTTTGAAAACACTTTTTGGAATCATTGATTGTCGTAGGGCAGCACGACATACATTTTGCATCTAAGAAATGCAATAACAGCTCGTTTCCTTTGACACATTAATGACGTTTCATTTCATTGGATGAAAGAACGGAGGCGTTCGATACAACGTAAAATAATGCAGTTTACTAATGGGGTTACCAAGAATTCATTATTCAGATAAAACTGCAAGTCGGTATAAATCTAAACTTATTTGGGGTAATGCCTTCTTATTTTGGCCTGTTAAGTAACAAAATGCCTTTCACCTTCCTGAGTAGCTCTCTGCAAATATCAGATCAGACTTAGATTTGTATTGATATTGATCCTACATGAATCGTTTTTAAAGAAACAGTATAATTAAAAATAAAATAGAAGATGTATTTGGTTTCACCTATTAAGCCAAGAAACACAATTTACCTTATACAAATAACTAAATTCGACAAAAAACCTTCGTATTTAGTTTTAGAGCTACTAAATACATTACAGTGTAATTAGTGAAACATTAGAAACACTTTCTGCAACTGTCCCAGTTTATACTTGGCAGAGAAGCTCTGTAATGGATCAAATTGCAGAATGAAAAGTAATTGTAACTGAATATTCCGGTATTTATAACATATTATGATTGATTTCGCTATCGTTAACGTTGACATTTCGATTTTGAAAATGACATATCTATGTTCAATTTTGTGAATACTCCTGTTTAAATCGCAGGCATTCAATTTACTGCCATATACTTAGTACTGGGTGTGTAGAGTGTAGAAAGTTCTGAAAAATCCTGTTTGGCCTAGGATTCGCTGAAGCTCGAAAACGCCTGACTCTCATCTGGTATCTGAGGAAGTGGAATCGAGTCCAATGTTACTGAACCCGGACATCAGAAACTCGTAATAAGGTTCGGAAGCACTGCATATGCAAGTCAACATTGTAGTTTATTTTATCACTCTTACATTCCGGTTCGTTCTGTTGCTGCAACTAACCTCTATAAAATAAAGTACTAACTTCTAAACAATAAATAATCATAGTATTAAGATATTATAAACCAGGTACGAGCCTTCAGGAATCGATGGAAGAGAGGATCGGTCACCTCGTTTCTACATAGTTAAACATATTTACCGGATTTGTAGAGTCATCACTTGTTAACGTGACCCTTGACAAATTTACTAATAGAAATAACATAATTTATTTCATCAAGAATACCACGTGCATGCACATTTTGTTCACCATTTAAAATAGAACCGCATAGAATATCTTCAATTTTAACTCTCTATATATGTCTGAAACGAGATTAATTTACTATGGTTCCAGCTTGTATAAAGGTCGTTTGTGTAATTACTGCATATATTCGTCGCCTTCAATGGAAAAAATTGAGAGCCAGTTTTGCTTTTTTGTTTTGTTTGAAGCATAGTAGAAGCCAGCTTTGCTGTTATCTTTTGTTCGAAGCATAGTAAAAGCCAGATCTTGTTTTTGAATAATCGTAGAAAATACAATGTAGTCTGCGATGAATGGATTTCTTGCATCCCCAAAAATATATTCAAAGGATATTCAGAACTTTTATTGAACCATTTTCCAATTAATGTACAATGTAATGTGAAAACTGCATCAGCTTTGCGGAAAAAAAACCCCCATAAACTTAGTTCACATAGTGCACTTGCCATATGCTCAAGGAAGATTACGTAGTGCGCTGATCCATGAAGGTTTTTTGACATTCGTAACTTTAATTTTGTAGCTGGCAGTTTAATGTGAAAACCTTTGATAATAATGTTAAAGCCTAATGATACTGCATAATTTAATATTTCCAAAAGAAGAAAAGTGTATTCAAATGTAGAAATAAACTTTAAGCCGTTTTTGTTTCCAGCTGATCTGTCCAGAGGACTCATTTGCAAATTATTTGATCTTTATCAATTGCGTGCTGAGGATTTAAACTGCTAACACAAACGTTTTATATCACATTAACTTGGTATGCATACGGCTGTCAAGCAACGGACACTTGATATAAGAATTGAATAAGAGAGCCAATATGTGTTAGGATACTTGACCTATATCCACGCCATTCGCTCCTTTGCATACAGATGAATCTTTTATGCAGAGTACGAGATCCAGTCACTCGAAAATTTAGAAATTAAACGTAAATGTCCATTTAACCGGTCCTTGAAGATTAATTTCATATTTTTAAATAATCGTTAAATAAAAACCTATAGCTATATTGTTGAGTTTGGTGGGTATCAATCAATGTTCCACTTTCAATCCGCAGCAAACTTCGGCACTGGAAGTAATATAATTTACATACTTTTTTCCATAATTATACAAAAATTACCGCATGAGTTGTCAATCCACCAATAAGATTACCATGCTACTCGGCAAAGCGTAACGTAGTATGTCTTAACAGTTGACTCCATAAGTGCACTCTCCAGCACTATATAGATACATCACATCATTCAGCGAGGAATAGTTTGAAGTTATTGTTCCTTGCATAATACCGTTCATATATGTTAAATGAATATTTCATTGTATGCAAACTTATGGAAGGGTTGACACACTTTATAATCAGCTTCATCTGCGTTCTAGTACGTTTGGATTATCAGCATTTATGAAGAAGTTTTGATACATCATAAAAAATAATATACAGAGTGTGTGCAAATAACGTCACACACACTTCAAATGCCTGCATTTTGGGTGGTGAATTAGGTAAATACGTATTCAACGTCCACAATGAACAGTGGGAGGCAGTCAGACACTTTCCGTAATCAAACACAAAAAAGCGAAACGAAAACAAAACTAACAATTTTCTTATAAAACACATGGAACGTAATGTGGCACGCAGTCACCAGCTCGTTGATTTGAACTGTTCCAGTGAATATGACTAGTGGTATTGTGATTTTCTACAAATTACGTTGATGGCATTGGTACACAAAGGCCTAGTCTTTACAGAATGCGCAAGCAATGCTACGCGCCATTGGTATGGGGAGAGTTGGTATGGAAACCGTATTTACATTAGGTCTGAGGACGTTATATGTTTTAGAGGAATATTTCAAAAATTGAGATAATTCTTGTTTTTATATCTGTTTTGCTTAAAAAAAAACATTTCCCTCAAAAGTGGGCTAAATTCAAACTCGTCTGGGGTGGGGATGGAGAGAGGAAAGGGGGGGGGGAGTATGGAACCTTCTCGGATTTCCTCATTTTTTTTTAAAGCTGGCTACGTTACTAGGTCCAAGGGGCGAAGCGCCTGGAAGATTTATAGTTTAATTTTTGATGTCCAAAAATGGCCTATGATCATCATGACTATTGACTTGAAACGTGTGTAGGCGGGCATTTTTCATATATACGTCCCATGCAGTTGCCCAACCCGATCTCAATCAGCATCATGTCAAGTCGAGTGGGGATGATTGTGATATCTAGACGATTCGGGCATGATTGAGATGTATCTTTTATTTAAACAGAACATACAGACATCCAACATTTCAAATCTCTGCCCGCATAAATGCCCAAGTATGATGTTGTCAGCATGATGCCGAATCGGGTGGACATGATTCTGTCATGACGATTCAGGCATAACACCCCACCCACTTACGTTAAATCCCTGGTTATATTAAATCAGGTATAATGACCAGGGGTGTAGAAGGCTTTTGAAAAGTGGGGGCATGACCTCTTAGGAGGCACTTCCCCAAGTCATATGCATTTGTCCGCCTCGTGTCTGTAGATAATAAATTAATGTAAAAGGGAGCACTTGATTTCTAGAAAGGTGCAATTTTCAAATGGGAAGCTATTACCCCGTACAGGGGACTGACAGAACTTCCTAGGTTCCTACTAATAAGTCAGTAATTAAGGGGAATTTCATTTTGGAAGTGGATACTTTTGTAATATTTTGTTTAAAGTGTGTGCAAATTCCAGCAGTTCTTGCACCGTTGGTAGCAATTGACGGGCAATTTTTCATTTTCAAAAGTTGTACTTTTGTCATTTTTCTGTCACAGAGAGGTCCTTTTAAAGGAACTTTAATTCTGAAAAGAGTGTTTGGTGAAATAATCCGGGTGAAAAGCGATTCCACTAAGATCCTGGTTTTTTTCATGCCATTTCGAAAGCACTGTTACGACTTTTTAATCTTTATAATAACTATCCTGGTAATGGCAATTTCTCATTGCTCAATTTTGTCTAGCTTGTGGGACACCGCTTGTTATTGGCTAATGTAAAAGCATTCCGCTTGTGGTGGACATGGTACGTAGTAGGGAAGAAAGTATGGTCAGAAATAGCGGTAAGATCATGTAGTGATCATGACCTCATTAGTTTTGATCTAGATCGTTCCAAAAAACTTCTCCAGCCAATAAACTTGTCTTAGACTTTAGTAATCTTGCTTTTTCCACACTTTAGGATAATTTGTCGTTCGATTGGAATTCTTTGTTTTGTGACTTTGATCTTTCGGAAGCATGGGGTGTTTTCCCAACTAACGTTTTGGAGGGTGTAAATAGGTTTTTGCCATTGAAGAAAGTCTGCCGGCGAGATTGGCCAGCGTGGATGTTTTGGGAGGTTCTGCGGGCTGTTAGGAAAAATAAGAAGTTGTGGCTTTGTTTTAAACATAGTGGATGTCCTGCGGAGCTTGCTAGGTATAAAGATCATCAAAAATTCAAAAAGGGTTTGATAAGAGATATTGAAGTGTTTTTTTTTAAAGAACGTTTGTCGAAAGTAGATAAGATTTAATCCTAAGTCGTTTCATTCTTATGATCGCTCAAAGCAAAAAACCAAGGAGATTGTTCGTCCGCTTTAGGGTAATAATGGTGTTACTATCAATAGTGGTAAAGATATGGCTGAGGTTTTAAATGACTACTTTGTGTCTGTTTTTACGAAAGAATCTCTTGCTAATAGTGTTGTGAATTTTCTTAATGGGCACTCTCCAGTATCCATTAAGGATGTTGATTTTTTAGTTGATGTTGTGTCTAAGAATTGAAAAAGATTTGAATTCAAATAAAGCACCTGGTCCGGATGGTATGCATTCTGCTGTCTTACGCGAGTGTTCTTTCTGTTCCACTAGAGTATTATCTTTTCAAAGTGCTTTGATCTTGGTGTTGTTCCTAGTGATTGAAAAATTGCTAATATCACTCCTATCTAAAAAAAAAATAACCACAGTTTGCCCTGTAACTATAGGTCAGTGATTCTAACTAGTGTTGTTTGGAAGGTCACGGAGTCAATTGCTAAGAATGTTGTTCTAGATTATTCATTGATCAAATGCTGAATTTGTCCCATCATGGGTTTTTACCTTAGAGGTTTTGTGTTTCTAATTTGATGATGTTACAAAACTAGTTGATTCTGATCATGATGTGGATGTCATATATTTATATTTTCAGAGAGTGTTTGATAAGGTACCGTTAGACAGGTTTATGATGAAACCAAGAGCGCTTGGTGTAAAAGGAAAGTGTGCCAGCTGGATAAATTTTTGGTTACTTGACAGGTCACAAAGAGTTGTTATTGGTAGACTACAATTTACAGTTCATGCCTTGGTTAGCCCATGACTTAGGCCTACCTCTAACACCGCAATACAGCAATGTTAAGCATTTTCTTCCCTCCTCAACGGAGGAGACAACAACTTGTTCCCCTTTTGCAAGAAAAATACCTCTTTCTCCCTTTGCAGTAAATTTCACTGCCGTTTTGCGTAAAGCACGCTTGTTTTCGTTAGTGTATCCCGATGGGTACTGCCCAGATCCAAGCAAATTTGTTTCTTTTTCACCGAAGTGCTTACTGGAAGTTATTTTCTGTTTGTGGGCAAATTCTACGAGTACAGCGGCGCTGTATTCGTACATAAATTTTACTAACTTCGGTTTTAGCTTATCACTTAAGTACACAAAATTAATTTAGGAAACCGTACAGACACACCAGTAAATTACCTACCAAAAATTAGTCAGGAGGGGACAAAATTCACTAGACATTCCTTAGGAAATAAGGACCGGGGCCCAAATTCATTAGGGGAAAAATTTACTATCACACCGGCTCAGAGTGGCTAACTTCTCCGGTAATATCTCGAATATTTATGGTTGGATTGCATCTTCTGTATACTATGGTGGTCTATAATGTCTCCGTCAAGTTATCAGAGGTATCAGAGGATGAAATTTCCGAACATTTTACTAACGACATTTTAGGTCTGTAATTACTTTGTCAACGCGTTACATATTTAAATTTATTTGCGCACGCCACAGAAAGTGTTTATTCTAAACTTACAAATTTTTCCATGATTATTTTAGAGAAATAGGGGTTACTACATAAATGAAAACATTTGGGTTACAAAACTCAGAAAATGATTAACTTTACATCCCATTTTTTACACACATTTTAAATAAAGTAACACAAGGAAATGAGCAAAATTTAGTAAGTAATTCAAATCTTTTGAGTAATGTTACTCACATCTGGGTATATTATGCTTCATCCCACATTTAACCTACTTTCAAGTAAATACACTCACTGTGTGGTGTAGTTATTTATGTGAGTAAACCAACAGTGAGTAAACAGGTAAAAAAAAGAAAAAGGAAAACATAGAATATCGCTCTTGCCTGAATTAGGCTACATTATATTTAATCTATTTCACATACAGTCCACAAAATGTGTTTTTAGAACATATAACCATTTCTTTTGTAGAGTACAGAAATGAATAAAAATGTATTTTGAGACACTCATTTTTCCATTTAAAAAGTTTGGATCTTTATATACTCAACTTACTGCAATGATAATTGATCCATCCAACATATGGGCACTTACTAATGTGTATGGGAAACTTCACAGTGAGCCTACATTGAGTACCATATTGTACCGTTGTGCATGAAGATTGTCTGCCTAACGTAACTTCGAACCGTATACTCCCGGGCCCTATCCGGAATTAATCCTAAACTTTTTAAAACATTTAGTTTTTATCATTCATTTCTGTACTCTATACAAATAAAACAATATGTTCTTAAATACATTTCGTGAGTTATATGTTAAATAGATATACACATACCTGATTCAGGCAAGAACGATATTTCGTGCATGTCGTTAGTGGATAGTTGTCCCGCGTGCGCATTTTACTCGTACTTGTGTTTATACTTATCCATATGCCGAGTACATTAAAGCGATAAGGAGTTTTAAATACTCACTAGAGGATTCTTTTAATCGACAAGGAAAAATCGTAGCTTATTTTGCGTAAGTTTGGTTTTTACTCACAATAAGCTTTATTTACTTATTTTGACTTAATGTACTACGATTCGCATTTAGTTACCAAATTTGTAACTAAAGAAATGAAACCAGAAATAGATTAACCCAGACATTCCAATATTATAAAAGAAACTCACAGTTGAGTAAAGGAAGTTAGTGTATCATCTTAATGAATTTATTTTCTTTTGTGAATGAACACAGTATATATGCATGAATGAACACAGTATATATGCATGAATGCACACAGTAGATATGCATGAATGCACAGAGTAGATATGCATGAATGAACACAGTATATATGCATGAATGCACACAGTATATAATGCATGAATGAACACAGTATATATGCATGAATGAACACAGTATATATGCATGAATGAACACAGTATATATGCATGAATGAACACAGTACATATGCATGAATGAACACAGTATATATGCATGAATGAACACAGTATATATGCATGAATGCACACAGTATATATGCATGAATGAAGACAGTATATATGCATGAATGAACACAGTATATATGCATGAATGCACACAGTAGATATGCATGAATGAACACAGTAGATATGCATGAATGCATACAGTATATAAGCATGAATGCACACAGTATATATGCATGAATGAACATAGTAGATATGCATGAATGAACACAGTATATATGCATAAATGAACAAAGTATATATGCATGACTTTACCTACATTATTGTAAATTTAACCAGAAAATTATGTGTGCAAGTATTCAATGAGTGTCAAACATTAGTTTAAAGCAAACTTGTTTCTACATGTCATTAGTACTTTAATTTTCAAGGAAGGTGAATAAACACCTTGTTATTATTTCATGGTATGATTTAACAAAAAGATAATTGTCTTTGATTTACCTGCAGAGATGTATGCAAATTTAAATTTGGATAATTAAATATGCTATGTATGACTGCTTTAAAGTCGATCGTGTGATTTCGTGTCACAATTTCACAAAATGGCATTTTTTGTATTAAGGTTTGGTATAGAAGTTCGTTCACTGCAATTTGCAAACCAGTATTACAGCATGAGTTCACGATACAAACAACCGAATGAACAGGAATTGGAAAATCATCCGTTAAAACTAATATTTTAGAATATACGAAAAAATAAACGACGAATCAAACTATTTATGTTTAAGTTTATTTAAACGTATAGTGTTTAGTTTGAAAAGTTTTCTTCAATAAAGTAAACGCCCATCCGCTTAGTTAGACACGCTGGTGTTTATCTACAAACGGTAATGGTTTTGACTGAGGAATAATTAATGTGACGCGTCACAATAAACGCTTTACATAAAGCATTATCTACAGTAAAGCCACTTTAACCTTTTGTTGAACGATACCTTTTTTCGTAAAATTGTATGCTTTTTTTAAATCAAAATTGTTCAATTAGTGTAATGTCTTCGACAACTATTTGAAATTCGTCTAGATAGTGGAATTATATATTGCATTGCGTGCGCACAGTAGCCTAGTGGGAATATATATTGCACGCAACGCACAGCGGCCTAGTGGGATTATATATTGCATTGCGTGATGCAAAGCAGCCTAGTGGGATGCGTGACGCACAGCGGCCTCCATTGCATCGATTTCAACGGACTGTTGAATGTGCCCTTGAATGCATATAGTCGGATCAAATAGAAAGAATGCCTCTTAATTGTCTGACATGATTATGGCTTGCTGTTAAGTCTAACAAGTAAGACTGAATGGTTTGTTTAGGGATAGTCTCTTAATCAAACAAGCTCAATCCATATCAATAGCGGTCATCAAGGTATGTTGAAAGACTACTTAGTGCAGAAACTATCTATTAGTTTGTAGTAGACCAAGTATAATTCCATGATGCGTATAATACTTCAATGACAACTTGTATTTCTTTGTTTTATTTATATATTAGGTTTTATTTCTACATTTTGTCCTGTATAGACACCTAATAAAAAAACTTGACTTGGTAATTTCATTATTTGTTTAACAATAGTAGAAGTCCTTTACAGTAAATGTGTTTACTTATAGTTCGCCTATATATCATAATTATGCAGACAGGGTTATTCATAAATATGTCTCTTTTTAACATGTACTTGTCTTCCTAAATGAAATCGAAATTTTATGTCAGATAACGCACATACTTTACCGCAAACGACTTAGATAGTCCTTGGTATAACTTGCAGGTATTTCTCTTTAAGCTATTCTTCACCCAGATACACAAATGTTAGTACGCTTAATCGAGAAATGCAAATAAATGTAATAGATTCACATTATATTGCTCAAAATTTATTTAATTAGACAATGTAACCATGATTGAAATTTCGTTATAATTTTTTCGAAACTTAAAATGAGGTCAACACATATGTACTTTTGCAAAACTTCCATGACAAACAATGTATGACTCGTGTTCGTGTCCTATACCTTTGTGTCGTACCCTTGACAAACAATGTATGACTCGTGTTCGTGTCCTATACCTTTGTGTCGTACCCATGACAAACAATGTATGACTCGTGTTCGTGTCCTATACCTTTGTGTCGTACCCTTGACAAACAATGTATGACTCGTGTTCGTGTCCTATACCTTTGTGTCGTACCCATGACAAACAATGTATGACTCGTGTTCGTGTCCTATACCTTTGTGTCGTACCCTTGACAAACAATGTATGACTCGTGTTCGTGTCCTATACCTTTGTGTCGTACCCATGACAAACAATGTATGACTCGTGTTCGTGTCCTATACCTTTGTGTCGTACCCATGACAAACAATGTATGACTCGTGTTCGTGTCCTATACCTTTGTGTCGTACCCTTGACAAACAATGTATGACTCGTGTTCGTGTCCTATACCTTTGTGTCGTACCCATGACAAACAATGTATGACTCGTGTTCGTGTCCTATACCTTTGTGTCGTACCCTTGACAAACAATGTATAACTCGTCTTCGTGTCCTATACCTTTGTGTCGTACCCATGACAAATAATGTATGACTCGTGTTCGTGTCCTATACCTTTGTGTCGTACCCATGACAAACAGTGTATGACTCGTGTTCGTGTCCTATACCTTTGTGTCGTACCCATGACAAATAATGTATGACTCGTGTTCGTGTCCTATACCTTTGTGTCGTACCCATGACAAATAATGTATGACTCGTGTTCGTGTCCTATACCTTTGTGTCGTACCCATGACAAGCAATGTATGAATTGTGTTCGTGTCCTATACCTTTGTGTCGTACCCATGACAAACAATGTATGACTCGTGTTCGTGTTCTATACATTTGTGTCGTGCCCATGACAAGCAATGTATGACTCGTGTTCGTGTCCTATACCTTTGTGTCGTACCCATGACAAGCAATGTATGACTCGTGTTCGTGTCTTATACCTTTGTGTCGTACCCATGACAAACAGTGTATGACTCGTGTTCGTTTTCTATACATGTGTGTCTTTTTCATCGTACCTATAACGATATTTACATTCAAACGATAACGCCATTTGAATGAAGATAATTAACGCGAACATCAATAACACTTGTTCTAGACAGCTAAAGGGAAGCAATTATAACAGTCACTGCGAATATTCTCTGGCCTTTTTAATACGCTTATAGAGCACAACATGCATTATGATAACTAGTTTTTATTTAGCGTGTTAAGATATCGAAAGTTTAAGGGTATCAGTGACAAGATACCAGTGCGCACTTGAACAGATAAAACTACAAGAATATGTGTGTAAAAAAGAAATGATCGTCAAACGGTATTGACAATTTGTGGCATAAAATAGGCTAAGAAATTTAACCATGTGAAGAAATGGGGGTGAAGTAGCAGAGTTTAAATATATAACTCAAATCGAAAATTTCTAAAACGTTTTGAATGCAACTCAGATTAACATTCACAAATGTCTAATTACACACTCACATTTCAATGGCGGACCCCTATTATCAATGAAAGGGTCGAGTGCAAAATATGTAAACTAAGCAATTCTACTGTAGTACTCCATTGGTTCCTCCATTTGCGGATAATGCATTATGTGTGTGATTGTTGTTGATGGATTAATATGCGCGTGATTGTTGTTAATGGATTATTATGCGCGTGATTGTTGTTAATGGATTATTATGTGTGTGATTGTTGTTAATGGATTATTATGCGCGTGATTGTTGTTAATGGTTCATTATGGGCGTGATTGTTGTTAATGGATTATTATGCGCGTGATTGTTGTTAATGGATTATTATGCGCGTGATTGTTGTTAATGGATTATTAAGCGCGTGATTGTTGTTAATGGATTATTATGCGCGTGATTGTTGTTAATGGATTAAAATGCGCGTGATTGTTGTTAATAGATTATTATTGTCGCGTTTGTTGTTAATGGATTATTATGCGCGTAATTGTTGTTAATGGATTATTTTAGTGGTCAAGTATGTTTATGATGTAAAAGAAAGCACAATAAATGGAACAAAGTAACAAAATATGTACAGCAAAAATGAAATCAGACTAGGTGTGACGTTGCATCTTCATATTTCACAAACACTTCTTTGTATGTTATTGATTTAGATAAGCATTAAGATAAAGGGACTTCCATACACTGGATATGACGGGAGTAATGAAACATAATGCAGATAAAGTAATCGTGAACTACCATAGGAAGTGACATCAGTAGACTTTTCTTTACCAATCATTTTCATACAAACGTGATACAACTACAAAATTCAATATATATCTTGCACAGAGCAAGATATAAAAGTACTTTCTTCACTTGTCAGATAAGCCATGCACGTGTAACCATGTAACTAATCATTGAAGGGCCTTCTCAAGCGTTGTAATATGTAAACAATTTTTATAGTGTTGAAAAAGTTTGTAATATTTTCATTTTTATTATAATTTGTAAAGATTTGTGTAAATCTGGTCCATTCTTTTTGCTCCTGTTAGCCAGTCTGTGAGAAAGCATCAAATAAATGTAATAGGTATTCCATACTATTATGGATTATGTCAACGCAGAAGCCCTTTGCTAGGCGCGGGGGCATAGGAAGGGATACACAGCGGTAATAATGAAGTACTGCTAAATACAGTTTCTATCAACGTTCAAGTTATTCCTAATTAGGAAATCTCCAATTTTCAGAAAATTAAATTTCCGTGAATTTTGTTTCCATTATCGGAACATAATTTTTAATTAAATTTATTTTCGGGTAGTAGTTTTCCGATTTTCGAGAAATGTTCTTCAAATCTCGAAAAAATTTGCTCATTTGCTGGAAAGTCTTAGCCAATTTTGTTCTAAATTTCCAGACAATTTTCTTTGATTTTCGAAACATTTTCTTCCAAATTCCTTCCTTTTTTGGCATTTAATCAAATTTCGAGAAATTTCTTTAACCTTTGGAAATTCCAAAATTTATTTGATAATTTTTTGATTACTTTACCGGACAAGAAGCATACAATTGGAAAAGTTAAATCCTCTCAGGGGGAAGTTTTCCCTCTCCCTCTTGCTTCCTACACCTCTGGTTAGGCGGGCAAGAGAAGAACATTTGTGCCAGTTGTTTATAGCACCAACCAGAAAATGTTGGGCAAGTGGGAGAGAAGATTACCTCGAAACGTACCCATGATCAACAATGTTTATTTTTACACACAATCAAAATGAAATATATCTCAAACTTGGACTGTCAAAAAACTGCACTGACGGTAAGCATTTAATTTACCCGCAAAGATTTCATGAGAAATTTCAATGCGCCTGTGAGACAGGAGAGTACTATGATAAACTTATAGAAATCTAATTTGGCAACTTTCCTTTCATTCCCTTCTATAAACAAAATCGAATGCGGACCGTCACGGTGGGTATTTAAACAGAATATCTCACTTTGGAAGCATGAACCGGACGGAATCTATTATTGTGATTATATAGTAATCTCTTAATGCAAACGAGTGAAAACGTCCACCCGAGATGAGAGTGGGGCTATTTCTACTCCATTCGACGCGACGAAAACAAATTGTCCTCTCACTCTTTTTCGACAGACCCCTCTTGTTGTCCAACGACTCAAATAATTAGGTATCTGGTTCTCTCCGAAACAAGAGTGTCAGTACTTTTTCACATGACTCTTTGCGGGCAAATTCATCATGTGTCCATGCGGCCGGCAAAAAGTAAACCGAACGGTAAGTTTCTCGCAATCGTCTAAATCTCGAAACACGATT
>JAIGNY010004509.1:3677500-3715000 GCA_020152595.1 Chiridota heheva
CCTGAATTTGTTCACTATTCACTTTTATTCTCAAAATGTTGACTACAGAGTGTGTTGAATTTTCATTTAACTTTAATATGAAAACTAATTACTATTCATCTAAAAATTGGCTTTTAATACATAAATTTTGATTTTTATTTCCAAAATTTGACTTAATTTTTTCTTATCATCTTTATAAAATTTTCCCTTTTAGATTGAAATTTTGAATTCTAATGTCAAAGTTTTGGTACAAGGGTTTTTAAATTTCTTAAAAGTATGACTTAAAGGTATAATTTTCTAAAAAATATTAGTATTAATATGTAAATTTCACTGACTTTTCATAAAAGAATTGGACTTCTACAATCAAAATGATTACTTATCTCTACATTTTCTCTTTTAATGTCAAAAGCTTTATCTTCAAGTCAAAATTGTGACTTCATACCTAGAAAAAGCATATAGTTTAAAAGCCGGAGGTACCATTATGAGAGATGTATTTGCGATGTTTAGATTTCTTGTACGGATTCTCCAGTTTAATGTGTTTCCTTTGCTGTGTCCACAGACTTGAGTAAAGTTCAATTATGGCCCACTAGGCCTACTGTAAAAAAATGTAACCTCTTTACCAATTTAATCATTTGAGTACCAAATTTGTAGGTGGATCTGTAGTGTGGGCAACTCTGGTTTAAAGCCAATCTGGTCCTAGTATGACAAATATCCCTCATTCCCTTAATCATTACCATAAACTGAATTCAATCATAGCGAAATAGTGTGATTCACCCCACTCACATTCTATCTAAATATGCAATCTTATTGTCAATTGTAGGGTTACTGCAATTCCACACGCTCTGACGATTCTGACGCTCTTATTTTACCTTATTGATATTGCTAATAAAAGGTTGAATAAATTGGGATATCATGGGTGAAGTTGTGCTTGCTGCTAGATAGCTTTGAGATGCTGTGTGACAAGATGTCAGCCTCCTGCTGCAGACGTAAAGCTTACATTACTTTCACCACCGGCTCTGGAAAAATAGGTCAACATAATTGGGTCAACAATTTTGTAGCACAAGTTGATCCTATTCTTGCCGAAATGCGGGTTGCCCTGAAATGCGGGTTGCCCTGACATGCAGGTTGCCCTGAAATGCGGGCTGCCCTGAAATGCGGGTTGCCCTGAAATGCGGGTTGCCCTGAAATGCGGGTTGCCCTGAAATGCGGGTTGCCCTGAAATGCGGGTTGCCCTGAAATGCGGGTTGCCCTGAAATGCGGGTTGCCCTGAAATGCGGGTTGCCCTGAAATGCGGGTTGCCCTGAAATGCGGGTTGCCCTGAAATGCGGGTTGCCCTGAAATGCGGGTTGCTCTAAAATGCGGGTTGCCCTGAAATGCGGGTTGCCCTGCAATGCGGGTTGCCCTGAAATGCGGGCTGCCCTGAAATGCGGGTTGCCCTGAAATGCGGGTTGCCCTGAAATGGGGTCATCCTAACTTGGTCACTTTCATCTAGTTAAAGACCTAAAATCACTTATCTACGATGAGAAAATTAAAAAAAAAACTTTCCTCCTGTTTGAATGGTGGGCAGTGACCTACTAAAAATTACAAAAATTATTATTCCTATTAGATAACGCTGTACAATATTTTTTCTCTTAACAGATAAACCTGAAGTACAGCATGATTTTCCAGAACAACGGTTGTCGCTTTCTTACAGACCGGCATCATATCTATGTGCATGCTATTCTGCAGGTGTCTTCACAACAGTCAAATGCTATGCAAAAAGTGATTTGTGCAAAGTTTCCAAGTGTTGAAAATAGTAAGTTTAAAAATAAGTTTCAATGATATAATTAGGTACTTGTCTATTATAGCTTTCCATATAGAATAGCAAGGATGTAACCTCCGATTGCTCTAGTCTACTCGGTTATGAGGAATACCAACAGCAATGTTTGGGACTTAACTTGCTATGGACAGGCGTCCTATCCAGGAGGAGTCGTGTACTCTCATCCACCTACGCCAACGAAACCTGGAATAATCACCGGCCTTAATGGGTCTTAATAGCTCTAATAAGGACTAAAGATTGGCCCTTATTTAGCAGTAAATGAAAATTGATCTTGTGTGGTGTCTGATTTCTAGGAGAGAAAAATAAAGAA
The DNA here is from genome assembly GCA_020152595.1 of Chiridota heheva. Lineage (NCBI taxonomy): Eukaryota > Metazoa > Echinodermata > Holothuroidea > Apodida > Chiridotidae > Chiridota > Chiridota heheva. The sequence continues at coordinate 3,679,609 of JAIGNY010004509.1, forward strand.
TTACATTAAAGTTTTTAAGCTGTGTTCTTTTTCATGCATCGTAACTTTTGCACATGCTGGAAATTTAGCCACATTTTTATTTTGTAATAACATTATTGCTATGTTAGTCATTAAAACACACGTTTGCTCAGAATATGCTACTCTTTAATCTTAATAAAAAATCCATATCTGTCCATAGACTTTAAATAATTTAGATGTGGATTGCATGCAGAGTGTATGTAAGCCTGTTGTGTCCACCTATCCATTGCATGCAGAGTGTATGTAAGCCTGTTGTGTCCACCTATCCATTGCATGCAGAGTGTATGTGAGCATGTTGTGTCCATCGATCCATATATATATATATATATATATATATATATATATATATATATATATATATATATATATATATATATATATATATATATATATATATATATATATATATATATATATATATATATATATATATATATATATATATATATATATATATATATATATATATATATATATATATATATATATATATATAAAAAATATTGTTCTGAGTTGTCAAAGAGAAGACTAATACACAACCTTTCCGTCTTTGTCTTGGTGACGACGAGCTGCTTCATTCTAATTTCTACATCGTGTGTGACAGAGTCAGCATTCATGGTGGTCACTGTCGTTGAAATATTCGACAGGCTTTTTAAAGTATTTGTTTTGTTAATGTGCACTACCCTCCCTCTCTGATGCCATTCTATAATTTCATGGAAAAGGTACTGTAGAATGGCTTTGGAGGAAACGTTTTCACACAAGTACGGCCCTTAGTGCTCAGCTATAAAGCTTACTTTTGGAAGCAAAACTCACTGATGAGTAACTGCTAATTTTATGAATTAATTTGAAGTTGCTTGAACTGCTTTCTTCTTTTGAACGCTTCTTGAACTTCTTATTGAATTAGTGATATTAATTAACCAGCACTAAATTACGTCACCACACCAACGACTTATTAAGATTTTAAATAAATTGCAGTGTATTTTTTCTTTTAAGATAAGCAGTGGCTTTCTTAGTTTTTGTTGTTTGGCATGATAGCCTATTCCCTTTGACAATACAAAAAGTAACCTCGGCCTCCCACAAATGCCTCCCATACTGTTACTTCACATGTACGAGTAATTCACTTTTCAAATTTCTTTACATTTGGCTACCACTGAGCAAAATATAAAGAAAGGTTCCTGTAAACATTTGACAAATGCCAGGCAGGGAAGCACAGTAGATGAAGGCCTCTGTAATTATGTGACAACTGCCATTGAAAAACCTCTTAAGACTAGCTAGTGTGTTTACTTTTGCACAGTATTTAGTATTTAATTGTACATTATCTTTATCTGTTTTTTTCTTATAAATATTATAATTCCTATATCAACATCAAAATATAACATCCTGTATCATTCCATCAGTATCATTCCATCCTAAATCATTCCATCCTGTATCATTCCATCCTGTATCATTCCATTCTGTATCATTCCATCCAGTATCATTCCATTCAGTATCATTCTATCCTGTATCATTCCATTCAGTATCATTCCATCCTGTATCATTCCATTCTGTAGCATTCCATCCAGTATCATTCCATTCAGTATCATTCCATTCAGTATCATTCCATTCAGTATCATTCCATCCTGTATCATTCCATCCTGTATCATTCCATTCTGTAGCATTCCATCCAGTATCATTCCATCCTGTATCATTCCATTCTGTATCATTCCATCCAGTATCATTCCATTCTGTATCATTCTATCCTGTATTATTCCATCCAGTATCATTCCATTCAGTATCATTCCATCCTGTATCATTTCATTCTGTATCATTCCATCCAGTATCATTCCATCCTGTATCATTCCATTCAGTATCATTCCATTCAGTATCATTCCATCCTGTATCATTCCATCCTGTATCATTCCATTCTGTAGCATTCCATCCAGTATCATTCCATCCTGCATTCTATCCAGTATCATTCCATCCTGTATCATTCCATTCAGTATCATTCCATTCTGTATCATTCCAGCCAGTATCATTCCATTCAGTATCATTCCATCCTGAATCATTCCATCCTGTATCATTCCATCCTGTATCATTGTATCATTCCATCCTGCATCATTCCATTCTGTAGCATTCCATCCAGTATCATTACATTCTGTATCATTCCATTCTGTATCTTTCCATCATGTATCATTCCATCCTGTATCATTCCATCCTGTATCATTTCATCCTGTATCATTTCATCCTGTATCATTCCCTTCAGTATCATTCCATCCTGTATCATTCCATTCAGTATCATTCCATCCTGTATCATTCCATTCTGTAGCATTCCATCCAGTATCATTCCATCCTGCATTCTATCCAGTATCATTCCATCCTGTATCATTCCATTCAGTATCATTCCATTCTGTATCATTCCAGCCAGTATCATTCCATTCAGTATCATTCCATCCTGAATCATTCCATCCTGTATCATTCCATCCTGTATCATTGTATCATTCCATCCTGCATCATTCCATTCTGTAGCATTCCATCCAGTATCATTACATTCTGTATCATTCCATTCTGTATCTTTCCATCATGTATCATTCCATGTATCATTTCATCCTGTATCATTTCATCCTGTATCATTCCCTTCAGTATCATTCCATCCTGTATCATTCCCTTCAGTATCATTCCATCCTGTATCATTCCATCCTGTATCATTCCATCCTGTATCATTTCATCCTGTATCATTTCATCCTGTATCATTCCCTTCAGTATCATTCCATCCTGTATCATTCCCTTCAGTATCATTCCATCCTGTATTATTTCATCCTGTATCATTCCATTCAGTATCATTTCATCCTGTATCATTCCCTTCAGTATCATTCCATCCTGTATTATTTCATCCTGTATCATTCCATTCAGTATCATTCTATCCTGTATCATTCCACCCTGTATCATTCCATTCTGTATCATTCCATCCTGTATCATTACATTCTGTAGCATTCCATCCAGTATCATTCCATGCAGTATCATTCCATCATGTATCATTCCATTCTGTAGCATTCCATCCAATATCATTACATTCTGTATCATTCCATTCAGTATCATTCCATGCAGTATAATTCCATCATGTATCATTCCATCCTTTATCATTCCATCTAGTATCATTCCATACTGTACTATTACATCCTGTATTATTCCATCCTGTATCATTCCATCCTGTATCATTTCATCCAGTATCATTCTATCAATATCATTCCATCAGTATCATTCCATCATGTATCATTCCATCCAGTATCATTGTTACTGCATCTAGTATTATTTTTAACTTTGATTGTTCACTTGTTTTTATGATGACAATAGTGTTTTTTTATAAGACTTCGACAAAATGAGAACAATATTAAACAAAAAAGATGACAATAAAACTTGGCAAGAAATTGAAATGGTATAATTTTTTCTCTATTGTATTTAAATTGCTGTAAATGTTGTATGGAGTCAAACTAAGTTGCAATACTCCTAACTGGAAGTTCTAGCAATCTAGCATTAACTATCCTATAAATGACAACCATAATTGAAAGAATATTTTCAGCCTGTTTTATGCAATACCAGTCTCGAATGGAGAAAACTGCACCCACCCGAGACTGGAGTGAGTACTATGCACCCACTCTGAATGAAAATGAGTAGCCAGTGCTTACTCTTTTGTAGAGTGCCATTATTTCACTCTTTTTGTGAGTGAGTGTCACTCTTAATGAGAGTGAGAATTTGTCACTCTTTTAAGAGCATGAGTGTCACTTCTCAAAGAGTGGTCCCAAACTACAGTTTTGCATGGAGTTAGAATTCACTCCATTTAGAGTGAATTTCACTCTTTTGCCTTAAGAGAGAATCTTCTTTATGTTTCTACTATTGAGACATATTGGTTTACACAACAGCTATAGAATATGTTTTAAATTGAGCATGTCCACCATGTCCACAATATGTTTGCTTTCATTTAACATCTCAGTGATCTCATTTTTAGGACAGTTGGTGTACTAATCACTTTAAAACCAATCCAAAATTATTTACGTATGTTTATAAAGATATGAAAGAGTTATTTATATATCATTTATATTTAATGTTCCTTCAAATTGCTTTAATTGTGATCATAGATCACCACCGCTTTAGCACGCATAAGATATAGAACGTGACCGTATCCTTGAAATTTTTCTTTCTCATTGATTGTATGGACACGTTGGAAAGAACGACGAGTATGTAAATGCATGTCTTAGGATATTTCAAAATGCAAATCGAAAATGTTTGAAAAGGCACATTGTTGTTGTCATGACAACCTATTATGAAATGCATTTCCAGAGCAGACAACTGTCAATAACACTATAATTGTCAATAACTCTATAACATGTTAAATAGTCTACAAAAGATGCTTATTTCCACTTGAAGGGATTCTAATCAATCACCTTTCTTCACGAATTGACCATCTACTGTCTGACTGTAGGTAAAATTAATTCGTTGTGATGTTTCACAAGCAACATTCTAAGAACTCGTTAAAAACTCAAAAACTCCAACAGCTTTTGAAAACGGATTAAGAAAAAAACAGAATGTGAATAAGAATTTTGCAAACTACATATTATATCTGAACTGCCTTTGAACAGTTCGGTAGATTCTCCTCTTATGGAGCAAATTATTTTCCCCCGAAGAGGGGAAAATCTCAGACGCCATTTTGAAAATTACCCATGATGCCTCTAACGAAACATCCTAACGCTATGGCAAAGAACTTGTATGGGTTCTAGAAATTGTATAACCTAGTAGGTCAATTTCATTTTTGCATTTTCAAATCTGTACTTATTATTCTACAAATTATTCAGTTCTTAAATGAACATCCACCACACCGTTTAAGAGATATTTAATGACAAATTTTCGCTGGGGATTATTGAAGTAACGCATACACCATCCAGTACCAAACAAGAAAGAGAATGTCCATTGCACAAACAGGTATGCACACAAGGTAGCCTGGTCACTTCGCAGAGAGAGAGAGAGAGTTGAACACACAATTACAATGACGGGGTCGTCGCCTGCGTATTCGGTTATGATAGTACAAATGCTATCACGAAACGCTTAATACGACCCGGACGAGAACACAGGTACGACGTACGGACAGATATAACATCAACAACCAAGTCAATGTCCACGGCCTTTAATAACCAGTAGTGGTGCACTGGCGTGTCTACCCACCCCAGGCTTACACCCCGGTGCACCACAACTGGTTATTAAAGGCCGTGGACATTGACTTGGTTGTCGATGTTCCGTCTGTCCGTACGTCTACCTGTGTTCTTGTCCGGGTCGTATTAAGCGTTTCGTGATAGCATTTGTACTATCATAACCGAATACGCAGGCGACCGCATATAAGCTAATTAAAAACCGTAGGTCAAAGCACTTGTAAATGGAAATCCGGAAGTTACATAATTTACATAGATTTTCCCCTCTTCGGGGGAAAATATTTTTTCTCCTGAAGAGGGGAATCTACCGAAGTGTTGAAAGCGCGGATTTCTCTTTTGATGTTTGTAAGATTACAAGCTAATGCTCCAATCAATAATCAACTTATAACAAATTATAATCCATACAAATTTTTTAATCGAGGGACGTTTTGACAATCAAAGTTACTTTTTAATTGAAGTTCACGAAATGTTTGATATCTATAATGAATACGAAGGCATTGTATGTTACAATCAAGACATCAAGAAGGTGTGTTTAAAGGAATGACGCGAGAGTAAGTAAATAATCTAGCAGTTAAAAAGGTGTGTTCAAAGGAATGACGCTGAGTAAGTAATTAATATAGCAGTTAAAAAAAGTATTTAAAGGAATGACGCTAGAGTAAGTAATTAATCTAGCAGTTGCAAGATGAAACATGATCCATGTGTAAGTTTGATCAATATTTGTATCTGTTATAGTATTAGCAATGAATATTCATCAATTTTAATGCAGCCAATGTTATAGCAACCACCCTTAGATGAACAAAAATCGGCTATTTTTTGCCTTTCACTTCCACGCTATTTTGTTTGAAGTAACATTAGGCTCACTAGCCTAACACACAAACATCAAAGATGTCCAAAGATAAGTCAGGTTCCACACCAGCGACCAGACTCAATAAACAAACACTTGAAATCGCGTCCCATGTTACCAGTGACCTACTACAAAGCGAACTATTTAAAGAAGTCATAGAAAAAAGTGTAGGAAAAGCCATAGCAGGGAAGCTAGAATAATTAAAAGAAGCAGTCGAGAAACTTGAATAGAGGGTTTTTGACCTTCAGGTCAAAATGGACGCAAAGGAAACTGAATTGAAGTCTGTTCGATCTAAAGTTAAGTTTCTTGAAGAAAACTTGGAGAAAGAATTAAATTACGTAAACGATCTCGAACAGTATACAAGAAGGAACAGCATCAGGATTTTTTTAATTCCCGAGTCACCAGCAGAAAACTGGGCGCTTTGTATCCTATGGAAAAGGCGCCTACTACAAATGAACATGGATGGATGGATGGTAAAAATCTCTTAGAAACTAAACTTCAAATCCCAATCGAACACAAAGACATAGATCGTTCCCACAGAGTGGGGGAAACGATTGATAACGGGAAGCCACGAGCAATCATAGCTAAGTTTTCTGGTTACTATACCAAAAGAAGTGTACTGGTAGCAAGAAGAAAACTTAAAGGTTCAAACATTGTTGTTAAAGAAGATCTAACGAAGAAAAACTTACAACTTTCCAACATAACCTATAAGAATCAATATGTCCAACGTTCGTGGACCAGTGATGGCAAAGTCTTTGCATTAATTCATGATTCAGATGGCCAGGAAAAGATCAAGCACATTCGATCAGTGAATGACCTACCAACAGTTACGTCCTAAACATGATCCCATGCAGAATCACGCTGATATGTATCAACTTTACTTTCATCTGACCATCCAGGATGAAATCTTTATCTCCTTACCAACTAACCTTTTTTTTTAATTCTTTGCGGAATATGCCTTCAAATTAAGATTTGCCAAACTCGTCGATGTATCACTGCTTTATATTTTCATATCGTTGAGCTTCAATTTACTTTGGATTTGATGTGCCGTTTTTTATTTTTCCGTACGCAATGATTTGAATTACGAGGGACTCCAGGCTGTTGTTGACTGTAAATACTTAACTGAAGAGAACTTCGTACTTCACACTGATGATCACAGAAATGATCTTTTAATTATTCATGTTAATTCCAGAAGTTTAGTAAAAAACTTTGACTCCTTATGTAACTTCATTATTTCTGTCAACAACTTTCCTTTTGACATAATTGCTGTGACTGAAACATGGTTAACTTTAAATTCCGATTTGAACCTTTACACCATTCCAGGATATTCTGTTATCAATTCACCTAGAGACAATAGAAAAGGTGGCGGTATTGGATTGCATATTCAAGATGATATCTCATCTTTCACCAGAAAGGATTTGAATGTGGAAGAGAGTGAATCACTTTTTATTGAACTTAATCACTGCTCAAAGAATATCATAATTGCTGTGATATATAGGCCGCCGGTTACAAATTGTGTCTCTTTCCTTGCAAATCTTGATTTAGTCTTAGATACCATAAATAGAAAAAATAAGTATTGTTTTTTAGCTGGTGATTTTAATATAAATCTGGGAATTATTGATGCTAAAGTTGATCATCTGTCTGATATCCTGATATCTCACTCTTTTTATTGTACTATAAACATACCTACCCGTGGTACAGCTTCATCTGCATCGATTATTGATAATTTTTTTACAAATGTTTATGATAAATCTTTATTAAGTGGTGTTGTTATTGCTGACGTTTCAGATCATTATCCGATATTTATTTCCTGTAAGTTTAATGTAAAAGTATTAAATGTTAATCATTCACTTATAAATGACCTCTGACCAACTAATTTAGTCACGTATTGATTTATCCCACACAGATTGGTCGATTGTACTTCTAGATACAGACGCACAGTCTGCCTATAGTAAGTTTATACACATTTTTAACAACCTTTTTAATAAAAATTGCCCATTACGTAGAAATAAACAAGGTGTAAACAAATTAAAGTCCCCTTGGTTAACTTGAAATCGATTCGACGTAAAAATAAACTTTACCCTACGTATAAAAACAATCCTTCTTTACAAAACGAAACAAAATATAAAGTTTATAAAAATAAACTTCAGAATATTATAAAGTTAGCTAAAACAGTCACATCATTCCACACTTTTCAGCTCTGACTTAGATCACAAGACTGTATGGAAAAATATTTGTAAAATTCTAAACAAAAATGGTGGTAATAAAAGTAAAACTAATTCTTTTCAGCATGATGGTAATGCAGTTAATGATGATGATACAATTGCTAATACGTTTAATATTTATTTCTCAACAATAGCTGAAAATCTTGCCAAAGAAATCCCTAAAGGTACAAACCAGTTTAGCAATAACCTTGATAACAGTTTGCAAAATTCTTTTTTCTTAAGTCCTACTTCTGCTTTCGAAGTTATTGATGAAATTCTAAGTTTTAAAAACAAGAGTTCTTTAGATTGGGATAACATTTCTAACATGATTCTTGAAGAAACTATTTATTGTATTGCAAATCTATTGGCTCATGTGATAAATCTATCTTTTAGTAACGGAATTGTTCCATCTGAATTAAAAATAGCCAAGATAGTACCAATCTTCAAGTCAGGCGATGCAGGATCTTTTTCAAACTATCGACCTATTTCATTGCTTCCAACATCATCCAAATTATTCGAAAAATTAGTTCATAAGAGATTAACAGAATTTATCACTGAGCATGACTTATTATTTAGCGGTCAGTTTGGTTTTAGAAAACAATATTCAACGTATATGGCATCCTTATTACTTACTGATGATATTGCAAGTTACCTTGATAGAAATTTAATACTGTTGGCCTTTTTATCGACCTTTCCAAAGCGTTTAACACCATTGACCATAGAATACTACTTGATAAACTTAAATATTACGGTATGCGTGGAATTTCACATAATTGGTTTCAAAGTTATTTATCAGATCGCAAACAGTTCGTTATATACAATAACGCAAAATCCAATGTTAGTACTACCAATATAGGTGTGCCACAAGGCTCCATATTAGGCCCATTATTATTTTTACTTTATATTAACGACATTTATAAATGCTCTTCTATATTAAGTTTTATTCTTGTTGCCGATGACACCACAATTTACCTTCATGATGTAAATATTGATAATGATCTGCGGCAACTTTCATCCGAGTTTTGCCGAGTGTCTGATTGGTTCAAAGCTAATCGTTTATTTCTTAATGTGTCTAAAACTAAGCTTATTGTATTTAGTAACAATGACAGTCACTCAAGTGGTCAACCTCTAGAAGCAAGGATCGATAATAACATTATCCAGGCAGCTCCGTATACTAAATTCTTAGGTCTCTTAATTGATAGTGAGTCGAATTGGAAAGAACATGTTTCATCGATTTGTAAAATAGTAGCCCGTAACACGGGTATTTCGAATAGACTAAGGCATTTCATTCCATCTCACATACTTCTTTTGCTTTACAATTCACTTATTCTCCCTTACCTTTCTTATGGTATTCTCCTATGGGGAAATACGCATAATTCCACTTTGCAACGCTTATACATCCTCCAAAAACGAGCTGTTAGGACTATTGGTAATGCCTTACTTAGATCCCCATCCATGCCTTTGTTCAAACACCTTCAGCTGTTAACGGTTTACGATCTCTACAATTACAATCTAGGCATTTTCATGTACAAAGTCACCAACAAATTGATGCCCGAGTCCTTTCTGTCATTCTTTAACAATAACAACTGCTTTCATTCTTACGATACTCGTAATCCTTATCACTTAATGCAACCCTTTGTTCGTACACATAAAGCCAAGTCTCAAGTATGTTGTGCTGGTGTGACCCTCTGGAATTCCCTCAGTAATAATTTAAAATCATCAAAATCCCTAAATAATTTTAAGTCTAAGCTCAAGAATTACCTATTGGCCCCATATAACTAACCATCATTATTCCAACGTTTCTTTCTCTCTGTCTTCTTTGTTTTCTGTGTATGTTGGTGAGAGGGGTGGGTGTGGGGAGGTGGGTGTGAGGGGAGGGGAGTATAGGGACGGGATAGGTGGGATGGGAGGAGAAGGGCAGGGTGGGAGGGGGAGGGGTGGAGTGGGTGTGTAGTTTAGGTAAGTATAGGCGACAGGGTCTCAGTGATAAAAGGTCGCTGGTTGGGTAGGTGAATGGGTTAGGGGCAGGCCTATCTAATTATTTTTTGTATTGTATTCTCCTTTGTTGATGGCGAGCTGGCTAGCAAAAATTTTACACTTCCTTCAGTTCACCATTCACTCCATACTATTCTGTATATTGCATTATATGTTTATTGTTTTTGTTTCTTATGCTATTTTGTAATTACCAATTTTCCTTTGTATGTAACTCAATGGAGTGATAAATAAATAAATAAATAAATAAATAAAATGTGGTTTAATGTAATATCTCTTAACCACTTAAAACGTCTGTTGCAAACAACGTGATTAATTGCAACATTGTTGTGCAAAATATAGAGAGTTAGGTCAAAGACTTGCTTAAACAGCGCAACGACATTCCGAACAACGCTTTAGAAGACAGTGAGCAAGAAGGTAAGGCCCGTACTTAACCCCAGGGTCGGAACATGTTCTCCACTAAATTGTATAGTATTTAGCATACTACGATCGTGGCCAAATTGATGGCACAAACTCACTCAAAAAATGTAAATGGCGTTTTCATCCACTTCATCCCATTGAATGTGGTGCGCTTTGTATAACACATGGTAAAATGCGCCTATCAACAGTCATCGAGGGGAGTGGGCATGTGTCCACAAAATGCTAAACTTCATGATATCGTTTAGAATGAGGTGTATAAAATGAATTACAGCATGGAGGGGGTATCTAATGTGTACATGCCCCTTTGGCGAGCCCTTCGTTGAAATATTGAGAATATTATGTTTAGATGAAAGAAAAGAAGAAATGAAAGAAGCTGTATAGCCGTTGTCGTCAAGTGTTAATGATAAGAGTCGGTAATGATGATAATGTTGGTATAAGTGTGCCACTTTTGGCTACTATCCAGGGACCATTGACATCATTATAAATGTGGATTGCATCAATTCTGGAAATAATCAGCGCAATTATCCGATTAGTGTAATGGCACCGCAACGTGGTTTCATGCACTGCTCCAAAGCTGATGCAATCGATTCGCTATAAATCCTGTCATTTTCTCTAGCTTTTTAGCTTAAAAATAATAATCTGTTGAACCCTCATAAAGCACTCTAATTGATACATAAATGCTATCTACATCTTCCTTAAAGACCATTTTAACTTTATTTAATTTCTCGAGAAACCGAGAACGGTTTGTACTATGTAAGTTGTAAAGTTTGATCTATATTTGTCTTTCTTTTTTATGTGCCGCAAACAGTGAGAGGGTGTGCACTTTGCATATCATGCCTTTTGTGAATTAGTGTTTTTATATGGAAATAACTTTTCAAGTATCATGTTATGCATTCACGCATAATGGTATATTCATTCTTATTCAGATGTGCAACAAACTAAAAATAATATGCAAATGTCCTCAGAAAATGATTCAAAAATTTGTTTTGAAACTCACGCTTATCCGGCTGCCTATCTGTCATTTGATATTGATATACGGAATGCTTCCACTTGATAGTTATCATTTACGCCACCCCACTCCTCTTTCACCCACCCGCTTGTGCATAAATCGATAAAATTCCGTATACAAAACTGCCAATTTTCGAACAATTTGTAATTCAAATGATGATTGGTCCCTCATCACCTCCTGTCCTACATTTTTACTTACCCAACAGAACCGTCCCTACCACCCTGATAAATGATCTGAAAACATATGTTATTTTTCCAATATCCTGTGTATAATTCCTTTGAAATTTTTCTTTCGGTTACAAAGTTGAACCTGTATTCCTCATCAATTATGTTCTGCAATATCACCGCTGTCGCCAGCTCAATTTTACATAACCCACAACATGTTTCCTGTTTGGCTCTTAAGTCTTATACTATTACTTTCCTTATTCTAATGCTATCCTTATCATACCTTGTACAAGCGCTCAGACAATCGTAGCCATAAGTGTTAAGACACAATTTCTCAAAAAGTTTAAATAGCATTTTCCCCTACCTCTCCCTATTCAATATGGTGCCCTTTTGCAAAAAAAAAAAAAAAAAACATGGTAAAATGCGACTTTTAACATTGATCGAGAGGAATGGAGATTTGCCAAAGGACTGTGCATCTGTGAAATGGCCCTTCTGAAGTCGTGCCCTTCTGAAGTCGTGCCCTTCCACTCGTGTCAAACTCTCCTTCTGAAGTCGTGCCCTTCCACTCGTGTCAAACTCTCCTTCTGAAGTCGTGCCCTTCCACTCGTGTCAAACTCTCCTTCTGAAGTCGTGCCCTTCCACTCGTGTCAAACTCTCCTTTTGAAGTCGTGCCCTTCCACTCGTGTCAAACTCTCCTTCTGAAGTCGTGCCCTTCCACTCGTGTCAAACTCTCCTTCTGAAGTCGTGCCCTTCCACTCGTGTCAAACTCTCCTTCTGAAGTCGTGCCCTTCCACTCGTGTCAAACTCCTTTGCCCCGTGTATTAAATACGCATGTAAACACTCTACCTCAACATTAATCATTAACTAACATTTGTTAATAATGTGAGAATGAAGGCGTCAACCTTCTATAGTAGACTTACAACACCAGTCGTTTCTACACAGATAAGACGACGCTAAATTTGAATATCTCTTTAACGGAATAAGATTTTTGACTGCTTTCTTCACCATTTTGTTTCTTTTGCGTGATCACTGAACTAATCCTTTAATGCATAACACTGAATTTAGTTTGAATTGCATACCATCGTAAGTTCTATACCGTGTACCTGTAAAACATTCGTAGTTTTTAATCAATATATTGGAAAGTATAATCGGTTTGCTCTATTACTACAATCGTGGCCAAAAAGAACAAATCATTAAATACGCATATAAACACGATGCCAATTAATCTTTTTATACAATTTGCTGGTTAGATTGTCAAAAAAAGAAAAAGAAAAGGAAGACAAGAAGAGTTTACATACATTTTTTCGCCTTGTTAAAATAATTCACCCATTGTAAAACTAGACTATTGGGTCATGACAGTGCAAATACTCTATGGAAAGTTTGTAATGTATTCTAAATAAAATTTGTTTCAATTTTCAACTATTTGAATTATTTTTCCTCGAACTTCCTTCACTTGGTAAATTATAACTACCCTTATACTTAATTTCGTTTTACTTTTTTCGTAATGTACAGTGATTTTCAAGCCACAATATCGCAGGACAAAATATGATATAATACTTAGATATTTTGAGGATTCTGAGGCTATGACGTCACAACTAGTCTGATTTCAGTCGTTCAACTAAAATGACACGCAGAAAAAAATGTGTGGGTAAATTTACGCCAAAAATTGAGTAAACTTTGTCCTCAAATGTACTCATTTGCAGTGAGTTTATTGAGCTCGTAATGAGTACAAATAAACTAAATGAGTAAAGTTACTCTAATGCACAGCAATTAAAATGCCGCCCTCAAAATCAGATGCCTCCGAGTATGTTTACACATCACGTCGTACTCCTATACATGGCCAGATGACCGAAAGAGTAGAAATACTTGTTTGATTTAATTATAATAAAAGAAGCTAAACATGCATGCACGTTACACTCGAGATATGTGCACATACGCGACTGGTAGTCACCGACACCCAACCACAACATGTAAGATATGTGGTTGGGTGTCGGTGTCAGGTACAGTTTTTTGTTTCTATTTTGTTTTGTAGTATAAGATACCGCACATTGGTATAATATATATTTGTGGTATTTTGTTATGTTGAAGCAAGAAAGGTAAAAATTATATTTTGTTTCTTATAAAAGTTAAACGATGGTTCTAGTCATTATTCGGGGATGTGTTTCAACTGGGTGACCTATTCAAACATGTCTAACTTCGCTTTACGATTCCATAACCTGTGACATTCACTCTCTGTGCTCATGCCCGACGCTGAGTAAACTGAAGTCATTTGTATTAATGAAAATAAAATGAGTTCCTAGCATTCATATTATTTTAAACAAACACGAACAGTACATTTCAGAATGTTGGGACATAACGCAACTTACGCCATCATAATAGAAATTTTGGAGAAAATGAAAACAGAAAGGAATAAAATCACTGCGTAACTGGTCCTTTTACACCTATTAAGCTGTTTTTACTTGAAATTTAAACTAATGTTACTCTTCTTTGTATTAAGTTACCCGGGAACTTACCCTTTTATTGTTTTGTGTGTACTAAACTTTAAACTTACATATCTCCCTAAGGGAATGCTTTGTTCAACATTTTGTTTCTTTTGAAGCCCTCTTTTATATAATATCTTTTAGGCTATTTATAACATAAGACTTAAACACGAATTAAAGCGAATACACGTCATTAAGATGAGCTTTTCATCTGCAGAAGAAGGACTGTGAAGGATGGTAATTAAGTGACGGGGAGATTACTTTTTATGTTTTACGAGTTGCTTACATTGTTAGATTCAAGACAAGTATGTATGCACATGTATGTATACGATTTTAAACTTTTGAAAGATGAAAGAAATAATACTATGGAAATCTAAAATAGAATATCTCTTTACGATTTGACAATAAATTTGAAAATAGATCTACAGAGAGGTAAAACCCCATAGATTTTTTCGAACCAACTCTTAGCGAGTTGGAAGTGGTAATTCATATTTCATGCTACTGCTTATAATGTAGGGTGCTAACACCTATACGTGTTATATACATTCCTTGTACGCGATTTAGGCCTTGGATAAAAAGGATTGGTTAAAACTTAGATAACTACAAATCTGTAGGAACTGTTCCAATTTGACCTAGGATATCTCGCTCAGGGTATCTACACATAGTGTCAGTTGGGTTATGCAGATCAAATTACAATTATATAAACAAGACTTCACCTGTGCATCATTGACCAGCTTATGAAAATCAGTTCTGAATCTGACTTAGAATATTATATTTACAATTTCATTCATTTTAGGGAACTCAAATCATGGCTGTATGGGACCATCTTACTCAGAGGGGCGTTGACTTTTTGCCCAACTGGAAAACCTATTACGATGGAAAAATGACAATGAATTTGTGAATAAACAAATATTTTTGTGCAATGGCTTCACCAGGTTTTTTTTTTTTTTATGTGGTAGGGAGGGTGAGGGGTATTGGAGGTATCCTTCGGAAAATAGCCTTCATTTCCTGACAATTTTCTTCATTTTCATAAATAGTCGAAAGTTTTCCTTAATTTCGAAAATAGCCTTAATTTCCTGACAATTTCCTTCTTTTTCAAAAATTGTTAGAAGTTTTTCTTAATTTCGGGAAATTTTCCTGAAATTTACCTTATTTTTTGGGAAATTTTAAGGAAATTTCCTTAATTTTTCGGGCAGGTTTTTCAATTTTTGGGAAATTTTAATCTAATATTTGCCCAATTTAGATAAAATATTCCTCAGCTTTTATGAGCTTTACCTAATTTCTGGGCTTTTGGTTTTCGATTTTCGAGAAAATTTCCTTCGTTTCCGGGCAATTTTGAAGAAATTTCTTTCCTTTTTTAATTTCAGGGCAATTTTTAGGTCATTTCCTTCATTTTACGATATGCGGCCATTTGTCTTTGATTTTTATACAATTTTTTTCGATTTTTGGACCATTTTCTTCCATTTTTGGCAGTTGTTTGATTTTCGGGAAATGTTCTTTAACAATCGGGATAATTAGCCGAGTCGGGCATGATTACGATAAATCACTAATTTAAAAAGTACATTTTACATCTCTGCGCGAGATCGGTGCCTAAGTATCATATCGTCATCATCATGATATATAGCCGAGTCAGGCATGATTACGATAAATCACTAATTTAAAAAGTACATTTTATATCTCTGCGTGACTTTATAAGATCGGTGCCCAGTATCATATTGTCATCATCATGATATATAGCCGTGTCAGGCATGGTATTTTGCCCGACTAAGATGGGTATCCGGCCGACCGAGGGTTGCCGTACCTAGTCCTCCCCGCCTCGTACGGCCATGTCTGAAATCCTTCAAATTAAGATATGTATTGCAATGAAGGCCGTCATTTCCCCATAATGCTCCTCGAATCCTATCTACTTTTACTGCGTTGACGAGTTTCAAATGATTGCATAAAATTCTCTCTCAGGATCAAGAATCAAGAGTTCCTTTCCGTATGGTAGCGTAACATATTATATATCACTTACATATCAAAACAGTCTTATATTGATCATCAATTACCTAGAGAAAAACAGCTAATTAACTATTTTACATTTTTTTTGTATACAAAAACAAGCAGAATATTTTCTCTGTAAACAGAACGATCTTCAACTATTTCGTTTGATATTGCACCGACATGTTGTGGTCATTTCCTTAACTTATTCCCTAGCACAAAGATTTAATATATAAATTTATTACCATTTCACAACAGCTTTCCATTGTGATATTTATATTATTTGAAATGACAGATGCCTATATCGTCAATTTTTTTTGTATACGATCGTTGTCACAAAATGGCTCAGACACACAATAATGAAAAATGTGTCAAAAAAACAATTGTTGCTAGGTCAAGCTTTCAATATTGCATGTTGATACAATTTTAACGCTTGGTAAAACTCGTAAAGTGGCAACTCATTTTTTACTCAAAGAAGCAACTACAATTGTTTTTGTTTGAATGCTGTTCTGTAGGACAGAGAAATGTTTCCTCGAGATCGTTTATTAAGAATCGTTATTTATTGATTATGATATACATAACGAGTTAAAGCATTGTGTATGATGTTGGAAACCGAGTCAGCAAGTGTTGAAGAAAGATCCTGGTAACAACAACAAAAGGTAAGGACTATCATACTGTAGCAATGTTTATAAAACTGTTGTAATGAATCAATAGATTGCTATTTTCTTTAATTTTGAAGATATTAAAAGTATTTTTGAACTCAATGAAAAAACACGTTCCATTTTTGTAGTAGTAAAATCTAAACATATTTATGTGTTGGCTGAAGACGTACATATACAGTTTGTAATGGTAATTACATGCTGTATTGCCATTTCAAGTGCAAATTTGTATACAGCAGTATTGGCGTATTATGTTAGAAGAACTTTAATAAACAACTGTTTTTTGGTGGAAATGTTAACTTCGCTGCATCCTTGTATTTTTGAGTTATTTACAAATATGAACAAGATAAAACTATTCTCAAATAATTGATTGATTTGTTTAACAGTTTAAAAGAATGTTGAGTATTTCGACAACAATAAGAAATGTGGCACCATTTATACGTAAAATTACCCCTTTTTTCTAAGGCAGTATAACGTACACTTCTGAAGAGGGATATATGTTAAATTCCATATTTGAGGTAATCGAAGCTGCAGTATTTAACCCTCATCATTTATTAACAATGCAGTGCCGTCTTTGTAACAAATGTGCATTCATCTTGCAAAAAATAACTCTTCGAATTTCTCCGTTGAAATTTGCTGGTCAAATCGCATAAAGGTTTCGATAGCAATTATCACATTTTCAGCATCAGAAACTCTCAACATATTTCATTTAAAACAAGTTAATGCAAGCAACATATACGCGTTATTTCAAACAAATTGATTGATGGCATGACATTTAAAAGCTAGACTATGTGAAAAAGGGAAATCAGCAACAATAAGATAGCCATAATAATGATATACGTTCATGCAAAGGAATGTATGGAAGAGCATTAATACTTAACAGCTTCAATGCTTTTGCTCTCAAAGATCGTCATGCGTAAGAAATGCCTATAATATATACGGTTTTGTACCGACAGTAGAAGTACCTTTACCGTGGTAAAACTATATTATTTTAATAATAAGATAGTAGGATGGTAGAATTTTACATGCGAAAAATGTGAGGTGAGACATTTGTCTGGAAGGGAAATTAAATTAAGCAGTGTTGAATCTAGAGTTCCATGGTCAAATTGTCTATCTAGTGCTAGCCCCACCCCTCCAATATCAAAAGCTTCATTGCATCTGCTCTTTTCAACTCTAAATAAGCTCTATATATTTGATCAGCTCTTTTCAGACCTATCACAGATTAACAAAATGGGAATGGTTCAAATTTAGTAATACGTCAAACCTTCAGACTTGACAGGTGAAGAAATTACAAAAAAACAAATTTCATCTTTACAATAAGCAATAAGAAAAATGCATGAAAGAGAAAATTGGGGATATGGGGGTGGGGGTAGGGGGAGAGAGGGTAGAGGGATGGGACGGTAAAACAGATAATTTCACTTGGGTTGTGTAAGGGAAACTATTCCTGTAGAATTCTGAAGTTTTTCTGTTTTCTTATTTGCACTAAGTCCAAAGGGATTACAAGCAAATGTTTTGCAAACCTTTGTCACTGATATGTAATTGTCCATACAGGTTGTGTAAAATAGATACTAGAGTTTATTAGTTAGTGTTTATAGTTTTACTCTATGGATGTATATTTTGAAAGTTAAATACAATCTTAAATGGACCGAAATAAAATATGACCTATGTTGGTGAACATTATTTGATACTTTAATGACACATCGGTAAAAAGAAGAAACGAGTATCGGATGTAAATAAGATTACAGTAAAAATGCTTTTCACAACAATTTCTCTGTTTCAATTATGTTTCGCAATTTTCCTTCTATAATAAATATACTTTATTTACCAGTATATATGAATTTTTGATTATGATACAAGTTGCTGATCACATGACTTTTAAATTATACCTTAAATAGGAAGAATAAGGAAAACCAAATATCAACACAAATAGAGTAATAAAATAGATGAGCCTACCGTTTCTATATATGTATATACAATTTATATAGATATTAAGATATGTTCATGGTGTAGCTTTATACAAGTTACATATATACATATATAAATATTTATGATCAGTATCGACCTAATTTGATTACACGGTTTCTTAGCTGCAAGCACGAAAATAAAAATGAAATATATGAAATTATACTTGTTTAAAAAGTCACGCTACTCTAAATGTAATATTTCCCATCCATTGTCAAGGTCATCTTTTCACTTTAAATTTAAGTTAAATGGTAGAATATGAGTTGCAATTGCTATGTTATTTTTTCTATTCGCTCGTAACCATGAATTATGTAATGAAAGAGATTCCTATTGTCACCAGATTGGCAGCAGTGAATTATCGTGCATAATCGATAACAAAACGAATACAAAAAAAACTGATTTTGTTTTGTTTAAATAACGCTTTTTTTAAAGACTCGGTCGAGAAATTGCTGTTAAGATTCCTTAGGTAATTTTTTTTTTAATGTCGATATTTCTGTTCATTTAAGTGAAAGAGAACTTCACTAACATGAGCACAACAAAAACAGGCAATACTTGTTATTAGATTAATACCATTGAAAGTGATATGTAACAGTGTATTTATGAGCTAAAAATCTACACCTTTTTATATATGAGACAAACCTGCATTTTGTAATTCAGTGTACGCTTCGAGGAGGGAGATGAACACAATAAGCTTCGAGGAGGGAGATGAACACAATAAGCTTCGAGGAGGGAGATGAACACAATAAGCTTCGAGGAGGGAGATGAACACAATAAGCTTCGAGGAGGGAGATGAACACAATAAGCTTCGAGGAGGGAGATGAACACAATAAGCTTCAAGGAGGGAGATGAACACAATAAGCTTCAAGGAGGGAGATGAACACAATAAGCTTCGAGGAGGGAGATGAACACAATAAGCTTCGAGGAGGGAGATGAACACAATAAGCTTCAAGGAGGGAGATGAACACAATAAGCTTCTGAGGAGGGAGATGAACACAATAAGCTTCTGAGGAGGGAGATGAACACAATAAGCTTCGAGGAGGAGATGAACACAATAAGCTTCGAGGAGGGAGATGAACACAATAAGCTTCCAGGAGGGGAGATGAACACAATAAGCTTCAAGGAGGAGATGAACACAATAAGCTTCTGAGGAGGGAGATGAACACAATAAGCTTCGAGGAGGGAGATGAACACAATAAGCTTCAAGGAGGAGATGAACACAATAAGCTTCAAGGAGGGAGATGAACACAATAAGCTTCAAGGAGGGAGATGAACACAATAAGCTTCAAGGAGGGAGATGAACACAATAAGCTTCAAGGAGGAGATGAACACAATAAGCTTCGAGGAGGAGATGAACACAATAAGCTTCAAGGAGGAGATGAACACAATAAGCTTCGAGGAGGGAGATGAACACAATAAGCTTCAAGGAGGGAGATGAACACAATAAGCTTCAAGGAGGGAGATGAACACAATAAGCTTCAAGGAGGGAGATGAACACAATAAGCTTCGAGGAGGGAGATGAACACAATAAGCTTCGAGGAGGGAGATGAACACAATAAGCTTCGAGGAGGGAGATGATCACAATAAGCTTCGAGGAGGGAGATGAACACAATTTTTTGATCGGAGATTTCTTTTCATAATTACTCACAATGAAGTTTTATAGACCGGTTTTCAAATTATATTCTTTAAATTTCTGTTTGAAGTTTTGGTCTATGTTTTTCACAAGCAGATCTAAAAGAAATACAAATTTTATCATTTGTTGTTACTTAAACCTCACTATCATAAAATCATTTAAAAATATAATTGCTTTATGCCACCAATCTATGATTAAAATTGATAGTTGGGATTTTACAACATTGACTTGATATCACAATATCAATGTACGAATCCCCCAAAATAGAAATTCCATTCGTTTTTATCGTGCAACAAAATCTGTTCTATCTGTTCTATTCTATTTCTATTAATACTGTCAACCTAATCTTTATCATGAATCTGTTCCAATATTCAAGAGGGAGACTCGTCTTAGTAAAATTGTGTGATGAGAAGATTTACGTTACTGTAGGTTGTGAAGGCACAAGATCCCTGTGTGTCGGTACAATTAGACATTGGTGCGTTTTGCGTTTAAATGGGCAACACACTTTGAAATTGCATGTGCTTATTCTTTTAGATTTTAAAACTAATTAAGGGCATTTTCTAAACAAAAGGCGGTTCGTTCGCTCGAAAGAAAGTCCCCGTGGCTACGGACCAGCAACGAATCTTGCAGCAATTGGTTAGAATTTTACCCAATCAAATAATTTGAATCGAATTCTAATCATTGTGTCCATACGACGATTTTGCCTCTTTACAATATGCCGTATAATTATGGCTACCTCTTTGCAAGTCTTTAAGTGGCATTTTTATTGACGATTTTACAATTTGAATACACAATTATTGATTACATAGAATCAAGTATGTGTAGTTGTACCAGTATGATATAGAATATGTAACCGAACATATATAATCATAAATCAATTTTTTTGAGATATATGCATGGTAATTTCCTTTTTCATATTCCGTTAAGTGTTTATTGCTCGTGTGTAGTTCAGTGTTTATTGCTCGTGTGTAGTTCAGTGTTTATTGACCGAAATAGTTCAGTTTCTTACTGCTATATAAATATCACATCACATTATTTCATCGTTAAATGGTCGAAGTTATGTTAAATGCTCAAGAAGCCATTATTCATTCATTATTCCTCTTTTCTTACACGAAGCTTATGATCATTGGGTTTTGTGCACGCTGATACACTTGTTATAAAATGTCTTTCTCCCTTTTATTATTTAAGAAAGTTTAAGCGCTTAAAAATTGCAAAGAAATGAAGTAAAAACTCTGACAGGTTTTAAAGAAGTAAGATATCTTCTACCTTGCATTGATTTCTGATTTTCAAGTTTCAGTGTGTGTCGGTCTGATTAACACAGCACCATTTATTCTGCACGGTTGCGTCATTTAGAATACTGGAATCCATTGATAGTGTCCACAGACATGTCAAAGAACAGCAGGAGTTCATGATCCTTAATCCGTGGTCATTAATCCTTGGTGATCCTAAAGTAGCTCCACACAATCCAGCAAACACCAACTGCTCTTGAATGGGGAAAGTGGAAAGGGAAAACCAAAAGTTAAAATAGATACTTAGAAAGAAGATAGGCGATGACCCTGGTTTAAGACTCTGCCCAGGTTGAGTCTTCACCAGCTGGAAGTTCTTCTTTCGCCAACCTAAGGACGTGAGTTGGACGTGCCACAGTCACCCTGAATAAATGGGGATACACATCTGGCCTAGCTGAATGTGACTGTGGTACAGAGCCAAAAACAATAAAGCACCTCTTAAAATTGTTCAAAGGAAATATGTACTGTTGTTGACCTTGCTTGCACAGCAATGTGTTCAACTATGGTTGAACAAAATATAACTGTTGTAATCAATCCAGTTCGTACCCCCGATCGAGAGAACAGTTTTGTTCTCCCGATCGGGGGATCCTTCACAGAAGTCCCCCATAATACATCTATCAAAATTTAAAGTTTGCATAGGAATAACATACAAATCAGACACATTTGGAGTGCGGGGAACTAAACCACTGCGAAGGTTTAAAAAAAAGTCTTCACGATTTGAAATAATGGCATATGAATTATCTTTTTACCGTGAGCTTTTACAATTCACCGTGCGGTTTGCGAGAAATTTGAAGAAAAGTGATGAATTTTACCGTGTTACTGTTAGGCAGTCGCGCTTGAACAAGGTTTTCTGAAATCATGAAAAATAACTTGAAGATTTGTGAAATTTATTTAGCAATAACTGCGTGATAATAACGAAGTTGTTTTACTTTCGCGAAAAGGAGCATGAACAAAGCAAACTTTGTTACAAACCTTCGATGAAACGACTGATAAGTGTCTATGATTAAAACTTCACAATAAAAATGGCGGCTTCCATATATCACTGTAAGCTCAGTGCGCATGCTTGAGTCTCTCGATTGGAGGACTTATTGAGTCCCCCGATCGACGGTACGAACCGAACTGGTGATGTGGTCTTGATACGAAAAAACACAGAGTTTGAAGAATTTCTTTATATCTCTGCATGACTGGTATTTTTGAATTATCATTGTCAGAAATTCTATTTATACTTTTTTGTTACTTGCGAGAAACCCTCCGTATGTTCGGCAAGGCTTAAAGCGTAATCTCTTCAGGGTTAATATTAACTGACTTTAAAATAAGTAGGCCTAATTTCTAGTAACGCGATCTAAAGGTATGTATGTGGGAAGAGGAGGGTCATGTAACCTATCTTGATATAATTTATGCACAGTGAGCCGGCCGAAGGATGGTTTAAGTCACGAATCAGTTAATGTTCTTTCATATAACTCAATACCTGACTTGTGTAAGTTCCATCCGTTTTGGAAAGGATTAAACGTTTATGTATGCAAGAATATAAACATATTAAGATATTAAAAACAACAATACAATTGTAGGCCGTGTTTGCGCACAACGTCGTCTTCGACTAAAACTGGAAAATACTGATTATATTTTTTATTTCATATGTGCATGTTTTGTGTTTGCTTTACAGATTAACACAAAAAGTCCTTTTTAAAAACTAAGTAAAAATGAACAAGTGACGAATCGCTTCCTTTTGTGTTCATTCTGTTGATATTTACATGCCCATTTTGTTCATATGTGTTTCTGTCTTCATAAAAAGCAAAAAGCTTCTCTTGAAACTTAGTTTTTTAATTCAATACGCACAAAAGTATTACAAAAATCATAACCTTTTTTGTACTAATTTTCCGCTGAGTTTTTATGAAACATAGTCACTGTTAAACTCCGGAAATGAGACATAAGTAGGTGCTATAGTAGAAACTATAGACAAAAACTTTATATAAAAAAACACCAAGTATATATCATTTAGACAGAATTCAGGAAATGATTGATAGTTTGACGTCATGAGCGTAGGTTTTATAAAGCAGTTAAATGTAAGTTTAAATGAAATGATTCGAACTTAGCCCTACCCTAACCCTTAGCCTTAATCTAATCCTAGCCAAATCCCTAAGATAAACCTAAGCCTAAGCCCTAACCTTACTCTAACCCTAAGCCCTAACCTATACAAATCTATACAAAATGTATTCTGGCTGCCAGTCATCATACGAACACAAAATGTTATGGTAAATGGGCCTTCATCTCTGCTGCAACTTCTCTATGAAACAATCTACCGTCTTCAGTTTGCAACTCTTAATTTTTTCAAACGTCTTCTAAAAACTCATTTTGTCATCAATTAATTATAACTTTCTGCATTATTGTTGGAATCTTTTTCAAAAGGTGTGAGGCCTTAGCAAAAATCGTTGTATGCTTATCAAGACCCCCGACACCGGGTGCCAATAATTTTCAAAGCAATGGTTTTCAAATAGATCTTATTTGTGTTAATTATTTTTGAATAATTACTTCTTTATTAATTACTTTATTTAATATATAATCAAATTGATGTCACAGAATTAACACTTACACTCATCAACATCTGTCTTGCCCCCCTCCCCCTCCCTTCCTCCTCTTCAATATTAAACTTGTGTTTGGGGCCCTGCTTATTATATAAATCTATGCTTATTATACATTATCATCTTTCTTAAGACTAACGAAACGGTACCATTTCAGGGACTTTCCATCAATTTTATTCCCCCTCCCCCCCCCAAAAAAAAAAAAAAAAAAAAAAACACGGCAATGTATATGATATACCGCCGTGTGCACTGATTTGTAAGATTTTGTAGGGACTTCGTATACTACTTAAATTATATATTAGTGCGGGTGTGAAGATGAAAATTGAAAATTTCAGGCTGATATATCACCAATGTCACAAACGCAATTAAAATAATCCAGTAACATTCAAGTTAGAATTCCCACGAACAGACAAAACGAGAAATTTAGGTCAAAGTTGGTCAATGTTTTTAATATGACCATGTGTATCTGTCATTTTAAGAAAAATCTAATCTCGATCTAATTGCATCATATTTGACAGGAACGCGGAGTTGGAAGGAAAATGAAGCTTCTCATCCCTATTAACGGGATACATTGTTAACTTTAGAAGTTGTTTTAAATAACAAACCCCAGGTCAAATAGTATTCTTGTACTCGTGACAAATTCTGATGAAAACATTGGTATTAATGAACCACATTTCCGTAGCTTCGAATCTTTTCTTGATGTCACTGGCAATTGTCCAGCATTCACAGCCATAAAGAAGATTAGACCATACATATGCCTTCAAGACACAGACTTTTGTGTCCATTTCAGTATTTCTATTCTTCAGAATTGGCTTCATTTTTTTAAACATGTCTTTGGCAATTGCAATGCGTTTTCTAACTTCGTTAACGTACCTGACTATCTGATCTTAATGTGTAGCCCAGGTACTTAAACTGTTGTACTTCTTTAATTATTTCTCCTTGGCTTCGTATACTATTTAATGGGTTTATGGCTTTTTTTTAAATCACAATACAGTTTGTTTTCTTTACATTTAGAGACAGCCCTCTCTTTTCACTTTCCCCTACAACTTTATCCAGAAGAGACTGCAGTTTTTCTAATGACTCTGCTATACGCACCGTGTCATCTGCATAGCGTAGGTTATTCATATTGTAACCTCCAACTTTCAGCCCCTCAAGACTGTCGATGTTACGAAGTATTGTTTCACTGTAAATGTTGAAAAGATATGGTGACAAAACACACCCCTACCTGACTCCTCTTCAGATTACCTTAAAATCACTGTAATCTCATTCAAGTCTTATTGCTGCTTCCTGGTCCCAGTATAGGTTTCTTATAATTCTTGGGTCTTTTCCGTCAATGTTCAAATTACTGAGTATTTGAAAGAGATCTTAATGTTTGACCTCGTCAAAGGCTTTGGAGTAATCAATAAAACATAAATTTTCGGTACTTCTATGCACCTTTCCATGATAATTGATAGTGTAAATATTGCATTTCTAGTGCCTTTGTCTACAACCAAACCAAATTGTGTTTCTGAAATTTCTGGCCGGACGCTATTTCTCATCCGGGACATTAGAACACGAAACAAGACCTTGGTGATATGGCTCATCAAGCTAATTGTCCTGTGTAGTTCACATTCTTTTGCACATGGTTTCTTGGGTAAGGTTATGAAGATAGATTTGCTTATATCTGGTGGTATACCTCCTGTATCATATATCATATCTAAAAGCCTAGTTATATTTTCAATGCCTATATCATCAAAAACAACAAAAACTTTAATTGGCATTTTATTAGGTCCTGATGCTTTACCATGTTTCATGTTACTGATGGCTCTTTGCACTTTTTCCTTTAGTATTGGTGGGCCCTCCATGTTCTTTTTAATGGTAGGCTTTTCTCCTCTGTTATCATCAAAGAGTTCTTCGATGTATTCTGACCATCGGTAAGGGATGTCCTCTTTGTCCATGAGGATGTTACCACATTTTGATTTAATGCAGCCTGTCTGTGTACAGGTACGTTTTCCTCTTAGTTTTCCGACTTTTTCATGCATGTATTTACGTATGTATGTTACGTGTATCTTAATTTCTTTGCACTGTTGATTGATTCAGGCTTCTTTGGCTTCATTGCATTTTTTTCTTTACTACTCTCTTTAATTCATGATATCTTTAATCATCATCCTTTGCTAACCTTCTTGTTTCCATTAAGTCCAGGATTCCTTGGGTCATCCACTTTTTGTGATCCTTCAATGTTAAATGGTATACCTTGTATTTTCACCACTATGACACGATCATATATTGGTCAGAACCCTTTGATCAGTGGCGTAGCAAGGATTTCCATATTGGTGGGGCAAGTAACTGAAATAAACAGACAGGATACAAAATATGGCCCCTGCCGACGAACGGTACTAATTTTGAACCGTATATTGAAGAATATTGGTGAGGCGATCGCCCCCTCTGCCCACCCTTTGGATACGCCACTGCCTTTGATACATCTCGCAGTTGCAGAATCAAACAAGACACCGACTCCTTCTTGGTGATGGTCTTCTCCAGAATACACCAGGGTATGACCGTTTGATGTTAAAGACCCAGCACCCTTCCATCTAACTTCTGAGAGACCTAGTATATTAATATCCATCCTTTTCATTTCCTGCTGTATCTTGTCTAGTTCACCTTTTTGCATCATTCTTATCACGTTCCATATTGCTATACGTTTTACCAAACTGTTACGGCTAGTCGTTGGATGACGATCGGGTGCCACCTGCCGCACATAGCTGTCCCTACCGGAACCCAAATCACGTTGTTACTCTTATTCTGTGTTTGGAGCGTCATAATTATACTTGGGAAAATACAGCAGTGGTTTCCCCTTGCCTTCTGCCGGTTTGCATACAGTTTACTCTGATAGCGTTTCACGAACCGACATCTTCCTGCAAGGCAGCAGGTATTCCTGGATGGCCGTCAACGTATAAGGACCTCATCCGCCTTTTGACAGGTTTTATTTTTGGTCCTGCTGGGATCCACTACCCTCATCATCCAACAAGCTAGATGGGGGAGCCGGTTTAGTCGCCGACCATTACACCCATAAAGAGGTAGTACTGGATACATGGTTACCAGTAGAAGTTTAGGACCGACCTGACCTGAAAACAAATTAAGAAGAAAAAAACCCTGACCCCCACCCCTAACCACCCCACCCCTAACATCACCCACCACCCGTGGATTAAAAATAGTTTACATGAAGAGGGGACACAACAATATATAATATAAAATTTGAACCCTCCACGGAGATCTACTCCACCCCACTTTGAAAAAAACTCTTTAACATAACAATACAAAAATCAATACGTTTGGATAAAGTATGTCTTAAGATGTTTACGGAGTAGTGTAACTGTTTTTAATGATTTCATATTTTATTTCAAGAGGTAAAGAATTTCAAAGGTTAACTGCACGATTTCTTAGACTACCTAAGGCGGTATTATTACGACAAGAAAAGGAATATATGTTATCGTACTGTCTTGTGTTATACAAATGTATTTGATTGTTTTCAGTAAAGAATGCATTACAATAGTTGGGTAAGTTACCATAAATACATTTAAAGGTGAAAATAGCAATGTTAGTGCTTATTAGATCTGGCAGTTTAACAGGTTAAGGGAAGAAAATAAAGAAGTTGAGTGATCATTAATATCAGAATTGTTAATGTGACGAATTGCACGTTTTTGAAAAACTATTAATGTATTCATGTAAGATTTACTGCAGGCAGATCAAATTGTTGAACAATATAAAAAAAATGTGGCAATGTTAAGCTTAAATGATACAGTGAAGAACATTTCTGGGTAAGATATGCCTAAGCTTAGATGATATACCGACACCTCTAAAAACATTGGTTGAAATAAAATATATATGGTCATGCCATGAGAGTTATGAATCAATTAAATTACCTCAGAACTCAATCTTACTAGTATTTACATGAGGTTTCCATTTAAGATGAATTTCAAAATCAAAGTAAGCTTCACTATTACTAAATACTATGTAGTTAGTTTGATCAATATCATGGGATAATTTGCTAGCGGTAAAGCAGTTGGATTAAGCTTAATACAAACTATCTGTTGAAAATTATAAAGATTGTCACCAAAAGAAAACAATATTAGTATCGGCTGCGAAAAGAACAAGTGAAGAATTTGATGATATTTGACTTATATCATTTACATAAATGATAAAAAGGAGCGGACCTAAAATTAATCCTTGCGGAACACCACATTGAATGAAAAAGGTATCAGAATATAAGATATTAAAATACGTTAATTGCGTTCTATTTGAAATATAGCCACAAAACCAAAATAAACAAATACCTCTTATTCCATAATGGGACAACTTATAATTTAATATATCATGATCAATTGTACCAAAGGCCTTTGATAACTTCAAGAAAAATTCCTATGGATGTATTTTTTTTATATGAAGTGCACTATATAACTTATCAACTGCATCAGAAAGAGCTAATTCAGTGGACATACCTTGGCGAAAACTATATTGACCATCAAAGAGTATATCATGCTTATTTAAGAAGTCATTTACTCTATTTATACACAATCCGTTCAAGTACCTTAAAAAAACATGAGAGAACAAAAATGGGGCGATAATTACCATCAGATTTGGGATCCCCTTTTTATAAACAGGGATATCTTTGCAGATTTCATTTTGTCAGGGCCAATTACCACTATAAACGTTGCAAATATGTATTAAAGGGGCTACAATTAAGTGTATTATTTCCTTCATAATAGAGGGTTTAAAGTTATTAAAATCAGCAGCTTTATTTGGCTTTAAACATTTGGAGGCCATGTTCAGATGTTCAGAACTTCTTCTTGAGTCGTTGGGGAAAAAAAAAGAAAGTGGGGAATGTGAGTATTATTTTTGAGGAAAACCTTAGCATGCGTTTGAGATTGTATATTTTGTAATAAAGAAGGCCCAATTTCAATAAAGTAACTATTAAAATCATTAGCAATCAATTAATGATAAGAACGTTTAAATTTGCTTGTAAATAAACGTATATCTCTTAATCTTTTTCATGTCTTTTGAAATTGTGCCTAAGATGACATCATATCACCAAATAGGAATGTAAACGCTTCTTTAGACGATTTCTGCCTGTCTTCAAATTCAGTGTGAACTAATTAGCCGATGCCATTAATTTCTATGGAATGCATGCATTCCTGAAAGAATACCGGGAGTCCTGTCATTGCAATGCAAATTAAGCATCCACTGACATTATATATTATTGAAAGGTAAATTGGCATCTAATATGCTTTCGTTTTTGTTGATGTTATAAAAAGGTATAAAGGCTTTCTGACTGTTATCAATAAAATCCAGGGGAATTAAATAGGTATTGACTAAGTGTATATCACATGGTCGTATGAATTCAGATAGTTGAAAAGTGTTTCACAGTAGTTCTCACTGTCGCTTAAAGAACAAATTACACCCACAGATGGTTTGGTTTTATTTATCTAAAACATATCAAATCTGTTGTAAACATTCCGAGTTGTGTGAAAGGGGTAATTTAGGTCTACACTAATTTTGCACTATTAAATGCCCACACTTAGAAAACGATGCTTGATTAAATTGAATTTCGGTAGAATGTCATGTGTTTGAAAAATATGACGTGTAATTTTTTGTTTATTTCGATAGAAAATACGCCCGGAAACAGAATATCATAAACTTATTTTAAGATAGCATGATGTATGTTTTTTTGTTGTTTTTTTGTCAAAATCTTGAACTTCACAAAGAATCTTCAGAGATTCAGAAAAAAGCTTAAGATTATAACTTTCTTACAAACTTATTACTCGTGATACATTTGCATTATGAGTATATTGTACATATGATAAATGTGGCCCAAAAACTAACAAAGATACCTCGAGATATAGAGACATCATACCTGAAAGTTTCATGCCCTGTAATTTAGCTTTGATTTTGCCTTGGGCCAAATTAAGGTTGAAATATTGCATGCAGTTCTTAATTTGAGTAAAGCACAAGAAAATACGAATACGAAAATTCACCACTTCCTATGACGTCATAGAATAAGTAATGAGATACATCGATATCTTTCTCAAACAGTTTATTACCTAAAATGATGTCCTCGTTAAGCTTTATTCATAAATAATTTGGAAACAAGTTTTGCTTGAGTCCTATTTTTAGAATAATTTTTGGCTAGTTTGCAAGGCAGACATGAAAATTAGAATATTCGAAAAAGCTATCATAGTGTAAATATTCTCAATTAAATGAAATGTCAAGTTTTCGAGTTAATACAGGGAAGCATCTTTGGTTGGCCCTTCATCTTAGTTGGAATAATAAATTGTCCAATCTAAGAATTTTAGAGGGTACTATCAAAGATTAAGGGAAGGTCATTCTTCCAACTTTTTTTTTCTTTTTAGCAATAAAACTTATCTACACAAAGCTTAAAGCTATGCAACGTTCAAGACAAGATACAACTTGTTTTATGACGGTAGCTTAATGTGGCATGTGTTTTAATAATCATAAAAACTAAATCTAACTCTACTGCCTACGCAAAGGTGAAGTTATACATACATGACCGACGTGTGTTCGTGCCTTTAACAAATATTTATGAAAACACCAATAAGAAGGAAAACCAGTAACTACTCCAGTATCAATATAAACAATTAAACCACCTTTTCATGTAAATTGAGTATCTGCTAACTTTCAACATAACCAATACAAATTTACCTCTTTTAGAGCCACGATGCGAGCTACAAATAAAGCACTTCAAATTCTAAACCTGTTTTTCGATTACTCCACGTACTGAAATTCCATACTGAAAAACTGATGATAACATGTGAAATAAAAGACACCCATTTGCTCCCATTAAAGCAACATTTTTCTCGCAAATGCTTGATACAGATTCTATGCAGTACGTATATAATTTAATGATCGAGGTTTTCACGCACTGACAAATGAAAAGGGTAAATAAAGAACGAAATGTCGAGTAAAGATCAGATTGGTTCAGAATCGATTCTCGTTTGCAAACCACATACAGACGTACGAACGTTTGTTTGTCGCAGAAGAGGGGGATGCGGAGGGTACATTGTGTACCCACATTCAAAAACAAAAGAATGCTATAAGGTCAAAAGTATGTTGACTACTTCAATAAAAGCGGATGATATGCTTAGACATTTTATTATAAATAATATAAACATATTTAACAAATATGTATTATGACGTTAGACTACTCCAGTGCCGTTTGTCGTTCCATGTTATCTATTCATCTTGACAATCTGTAACTGTTGTCAATCTGTTGTTAATATATATATATATATATATATATATATATATATATATATATATATATATATATATATATATATATATATATATATATATATATATATATATATATATATATATATATATATATATATATATATATATATATATATATATATATATATATATATATATATATATATATATATATATATACATATATATATATATATATATATATATATTATATATATGTATATATATATATCTATATATATATATATATATATATATATATATATATATATATATATATATCTAAATTATGTATATATACTTTTATGTATATATACTATTTTTATATATATATATATATATATATATATATATATATATATATATATATATATATATATATATATATATATATATATATATGTATTTATATATATATATATATATATTATAGTATATTTATATATATATATATATATATATATATATATATATATATATATATATATATATATATATATATATATATATATATATATATATATATATATATATATATATATACATATATATATATATATATATATATTATATATATTTATATATATATATATATATATATATATATATATATATATATATATATATATATATATATATATATATATATATATATATATATATATATATATATATATATATATATATATATATATATATATATATATATATATATATATATATATATATATATATATATATATATATATATATATATATATATATATATATATATATATATATATATATATATATACATTACATTGTAAGAATGTGTCAGTAGGCCCCACCTACTAATTTATATTAACTACCTCAAGATTAGAACATATATACAGACCATGTCAGATCTGTGTACCTGATATAGCATAAGTTTGGTGTATCGTTCATGGGGTCCGGTATGGTGTTTACATCATTAAGCGCTTTCACATTAAGCCATGCCAACTATGCATATTAATGACATCTGCTCATAAGATAAGCATGTATGTGCACAATAACCAACAAAATTAGCATGCCTTACATGACGCAACACGGACATACAGTTGTTCATTTATCACTTTTCAAAATTTTCACTTTAGCCCCTCCCACTTATTAATATGCTTGATATCACCATCAAAACAATAGAACACATCTACAGACCATGGGTTATGTGTGTACTAAATATGAACCAGTTTATCGCTTTCGAGATACCGTACTTACAATTTGTTTTCAGCAAAATCATTTCAAGTCTCATTTTAAGTCTCGTTTTTACATCATGAACATGTACACATCAGCTAACATCATAATTATGAAATAAAATACTCATGCGGTTCTTAAAATATGAACATTTCAAGATTTGTACATTAAGCCCCGCCTACTCATTAATATGCATGATATCACTACCAACAACAGTGGGGCACATCTATGTACCATGGGCTATCTACATACCACATATGACATGAATCCAGTTTATCGTTCTGTTCTTGAGATATCGCGTTTATCATATATCGCTGGCCGTCACAAAACACACACACACACCCACCCACACAACACACGTACACACACACACACACGTCATCATGGCCGAATTGGTTCCTGATGCGAAATGGGGAATAATTTCTGTGTAGTACTACACCACTACCGCCAGTTACGTGGTGTACCGCAACAAGGATCAGGTTTCTGAAATTCATCGCAGTGATGTTGGTGTTTCTCACCTATAGACCATGGGCCAAAGGCTCAAAAGTGCTTCAGTTTTTGAATTCCGTAGCCCCGCCAGGGAAGTACTTACAACCTTTGTAAACATTCAGTGAATATCATTATAAAACAATATTCACATGTTTTAAAGTCTGAAAGTTGTACACTTATGAGAAATTGGGGGTAAAAAAAAAAAAAAAAAAAAATGCAGTTTTGGTTGCTATGTCATTATTTCCCCAAGCAACCAGTATTTAAAAGCATTTAAGAGGTAATTTGGTGCAAAAAGGGCAACAGTTATATTGCATAGTTGTTTATAGAACACTACAGCAACATTCAAGAGCAACATTTTTGCAATTATTCAAAATACAAAAATCTTGGGAAATAGTGATTTTGGTATTATACTACTTAGCAACAGCTCTCCTAAATTTGTTTACAATAATGTTTTGGGAGGAAAACGTTCCTGTACATTCCCCAAGTATGATCCTGCTTCCATAGGAGACCAAAGAAAAAGTCACTTTATTTGAAAGGGCCTGGCCCTTGCCCTATAGAGGGCCCAACCCTTATCCTGTAGAAGACCTACTTTTTAAATCTAGCTTCCTCCAATTTACACAGGGTTTGCACTTTAGAATCAACACTGCACTAAGATACTGCCTCACATACCATCAACTCTGGGCAAATAGCACTGCAGTGTATATAAAGTGCAAGTTAGTCCTACAAAATACACTCTAAGAAAATCATATTGGTTTCGTTAGTTGATGTTTAAAGGCACCGAGACACTCAGAGCCAAATGTGCCAATAGGGTTTAAAAATAATTAAAGTGTAAAAGTTAGGGCAGAGAGGGAATGAAGGATTGAGAGGAAGAAAAGGGGAAAATAGGGTGAATTTGGGAGAGAAAGAATTAAGGTGAAAAGAAAGGGGTGTGTGAGGTAAGATGTAGAAAGGAGGAGAAAGGTAGATTAGACTGTTAGATATGGTGGAAAAGCTTGTTGTTGCAAAGGAAATTGATAATGTTGGAGGAATGATTTAGAAGAGATCCGAGATTGAGGTGGTTGAGGGGAGAAAAGACCTGGAGTTCAGGTATAGGGGACAGATTAGGAGGATATGCTTGATAGAGAGGTCGGTGTTGCAGAGAGGTGCAGGAAAGCCGGAAAATACATTGCATAACCTTTTTCACTCAATAAACACAAACAAGATAATACAGCAAAAGTCTGTTGAATTCTTAACAAGAAGATGACTTTATTTAATGTTCCTGCAGATGAGAAGACTGAAACTTACAACGTATGAGTGTAAGATGGATTTACAATATTTGCAAGGTTGAGCAAGATCATTTACAAACAAAAGATGTGCATGGTCAATCATGGCGGACTAAAACACAAAATTGAAATCGCAATTCACAAAAGTAGTTTTCACTTTTTTCAGAAAATAAACTGCCAACTAAATAAAAGAATTTACTCTTTCCAAAAAACTGAGGTTTTCAGTTAATCATAACAGAAAATATATTAAATTTCAAATAATAAATCAATGTTCAATATACATCAAATAATCAAGTTATCACCTGACATGTTCATTGCACTTTTACCAAAAAATTGCAAGATTTCAGTTTTCATAATAGAAAACGAGGGTTTCAAAATAATGACCAAGATAACTTTGCATCCAGTTATTGTTTGGCAGGCGTAATTACTTGCTTTCTGTTACACATAAATTAAAAAATACAAATTTCATGGAATAACATACAATATACAAACAGAAATATCAGTTAACAATTGACTGGTGGAATGCGCTTTTCAAAATAATATTCATGTTTTCTATATGCATGTACCCAATACTGGAAAGCCAAATGACTCGTTCCAAAAAACTGCAAGGTTTCTCAGCTCGTCAAAATAAAAAAGTTCAATTCCAAGGACTAACATATTAATCATACATGCAGAATGAATTGATCCAATAAAAGGCCTAATGCAGTCATTCCAGCAAACTGCAAGATTTCTCTGTTCGTCATAATAAGAATGAGA
>JAIGNY010004509.1:3720000-3775000 GCA_020152595.1 Chiridota heheva
CATGTGTCACATGTGGTACTTCATGTATTTTGATTATTCATGTATCTGCTTATGTATTCATCTTGTATTAAGGTATTTTCGTTTGCTTATTGTTGATGATGGTATTTTGTTTCTTAGCTTAGAATTTATTTATTCAGTATAGCTTTGATGGTGGATGGAATTAGCACAGGGCATTAACCTATACTTATTTATTACCCCATTAGTTATTGTGGTTCTCCCTGTACTATTTCAATGTCAGAATTGTTCACTTTTGAGATAATTATCCCTTTTGTCCTAATTTTGCCTGTAATCACTGGCTGTGTCTCCTTCACTGACCACAGCCACGGTGTCTCTGTGCTGTGTGGTCTGTCTCTTACTCCATGAGCAATTTATCATTGTCATGGGCTAAATACTTTGGTTTTGCTACATCCTGACCCTGCCCTTTGTGTAATTAATCACCTATTTGAGGTTTCCTTAAACCTATCTTCTCCTTGGCATTTCAGTTGGAGAAGTCACTTGTGATTGGCAGGCATGATGCTCATTTATCTTCCCTAGTAAATTTAAGCAAAAGGGGTGGGTCCTGAATAAAGTGTCTGTTGCTGATTGGTTTTAAGTTTAACAAGTA
Source organism: Chiridota heheva (assembly GCA_020152595.1). Lineage (NCBI taxonomy): Eukaryota > Metazoa > Echinodermata > Holothuroidea > Apodida > Chiridotidae > Chiridota > Chiridota heheva. The sequence continues at coordinate 3,720,605 of JAIGNY010004509.1, forward strand.
TTGATATGTGTGTGTGCCTGATTGGCCTAAAGTTATTAGGACCTAAAGTTATTAAGGGATGGAGTAATAGGAGAGAGAGCAGAGAGAGAGAGAGAGTTCGTGATCAGACAGTGATGGCTTAGGTTTTTGAGTGGGAGTAAAATTGGTACATCAAACAGAGCAATAGATTAGAGCAATGCAATTTCTCGTGTTTGGAGTTTGATTTTGATTAACGGACAACATGTACTTAATGTCTATCTTGTATTATTTTACTTGTTTTTTCATTTATGTATAAATGAATGGTGGCAGCGTACCACAAACTCGTAGGAGTTTGTATGACAGCTTTGATGACTACTATCACAGAAGACAAGCCCGAAACTTTTGTAGGACAACACTCAACTAAAAACAAATTTATTTAAATTACTTTAAAAACGTATAAGCTAGGCCTATATTATATTGCGTATTGGTTTCACCTAGTCCTACATTAAAATCTTTACAATAACGTTAGTTCGGCAAAAGCTTGGACCCCTGATAATTAATTTTGTATTCAGAATTTGGTTCAAATCAAAACCATTAATTGCGGACAGAATACAGATCATATTCATCAGAGAAATTACGTGGAAAAAAGAAATTAGGCCTACTCACCTATTTGTTTGGATGATAAGTGCAAGTGCCTTTTCTTTGCTCTATACATCGCATAGTACTGCCACTGCACTAGTGTAGACCCTACATGTATAGTTAACATTTACAAATTACAGTCCAGCGTTCTCCGAGTCGAAGTCGGAGTCGACGTAACTGTGTACGAGCTCAGTACGGTTTTCTTAAATTGGAGGGGAAACTTTATCATTACAGTCAATGGGATATTTATGATAAATACTTTTGCGCCTCAGCCAGTCAGCGAAAATTAATAGTACTCATATGTGTTGGAAACTATTATCTAATACATAACATATATGAAGAAAAATCAATTCTGTCCAGTATTTGTTGAAAAATGACAAAACAATATGTTGTTTTCCCATTGACTGCAATGATAACTGACTGTTTGTTTTCCCCTTTGAGTGAAGTTTGAGATTGTCAAAGAGGCATTGTTACGTCATCGTGCACCACAACACCACAACATTCCCCTAACGTTACACTCTCTGTGGAAACCTTCCAACGTTGCAATTGTACAGTCAAATTCACACCATCTGAAACCGGATTCTTTTGCCGAATTAAGTCCAGTTTGTTTCAGTAAACAAGACTGCTTTTTCTCCACATGAAGGAACAACGTACATGATAGAACATTTATTCTGCGTCATAATATTCGCGATAAAATCGGGAGTCCACATCGTGGAGTTGATCATAGAGATGTTTACACCTATTACTGACGACCGTGATACAATCAAATCATATCATTTCATTGGCTAATTTGTTGGAAGCGGACGATCGCAATCTACCGAACGACCGACTGCGATCGCTCAATTGTTAAATGAACATAATTTTAGGCTCTTTCGGGAGTTCAGAAATCATGTCATTTTGCCGTATATTTCTCCAATTTCTGAACAAATGTGTAACTTCTGCAAATAGAAACATCCCGTTTAAGATTTTTATTATTTAAAAGAACGTTTTAAGAGTATTTAAAAGTACTTTCCAGAAGGGGATCACAAAACAAGAGAAAAACAAGGCATGGCCCATGGTCTACTACTGGAATGAAATAAAGGAGGGCACAGTGCACTGTTTTCTTTATCAAAAGTCTATTCTGTTTTGTTCTGGAGTAATGAAATGTATACAGAGAATTGCTATGTGTCATACTTGGAAGTAAGACGACATCCAAATTGGCTACCCACAAATAAAACTAGAAATATAGATTACGGTATGAAATATTCGAGATGGTTAAAATGCAGTAATATTGATTACTTATCAATTGGAATCCTTGTAGTAAAGAATTCAAGCGTGCATGGTACTGTCAGTTTGAGAGCGTGTTGTCGTTCACAACTTGGGAAATTAAGACGCGAGAGCATTTCATATCCATTAACATCTTAAGATGCCATTTGAATATTTGGTATGTGATCGACTTCAAATGAGATACTTTAGATCTTATTTCAATGTTGTAACATAAGAATTTTAATAATATAGAAGAAAAAAAAATCATTTAACATACAAATCAAATTATCAATTAACAACTATTATTAATGAAAGGAGAACTAGGGCTCCAATAAGTTGGTAATCTCGTCGTCTCGAAAGCCGCAAATGTTTTCCGTTTGATTAAAGTTTAAAGAGAAAATTGAGCAATGGTAAGTGCTGCATTCGAAGAACAGAATGAGATTAAGGTCTATGGATTGTCTCCAACTTCCTATTTTATAAAATTTCTATACGTATATTGAATGGTGTAGGAAATTTGATCAGCCACATATCTGAAACAAAATAATTTGGAGATAAGCTACACTAGTCGCTTCTTCTATGCCTGTGGCTATAGAATGAAGAACGGAGTCAATTCTTTTTCTGACTTGATAAACCGTCACCAACTTTATCTAAATGGAAACATTTATATATAACCAAGAGGGTTTGAATCTCCCTGGACGATTTAGCATGCGATGGTTTAGCGTGCGATGGTTTAGCGTGCGATGGTTTAGCGTGCGATGGTTTAGCGTGCGATGGTTTAGCGTGCAATGGTTTAGCGTGCCACGGTTTAGCGTGCGACGGTTTAGCGTACCACGGTTTAGCGTGCTACGATTTAGCGTGCCACGGTTTAGCGTGCCACGGTTTAGCGTGCCACGGTTTAGCGTGCCACGGTTTAGCGTGCCACGGTTTAGCGTGCCACGGTTTAGCGTGCCACGGTTTAGCGTGCCACGGTTTAGCGTGCCACGGTTTAGCGTGCCACGGTTTAGCGTGCCACGGTGTAGCGTGCCACGGTTTAGCGTGCCACGGTTTAGCGTGCCACGATTTAGCGTGCCACGGTTTAGCGTGCCACGGTGATGATTTAGCGTGTGATGATTTAGCGTTTAAAAGCCTTTCAGCTTTCAACTGTTTTATCTACCAATTAGCCATAACTCGGACACCACAGGTGACGTAATTTAAAAACTATTTTATTCATAATTACTTCCTGGTGTATATGCGCCTGAAAGAAAATCAATTTAAAAATGCTTTGTATTATTTAGATGCTTCGTTTGTATGTAGTAAGTAATGGCGAAGCAAAAAAGGAATTATTTCGATGTTGTTATTAATCCAGCATAATTCACGTAACTAAACTATATCCTTTATTATTTGCATTTCATCGATATTTGTTGTATTATGACGTTGCATAAAGATGATTTCTCCATAGATACGCTAGGATATAGGACATGTCCGCTTATTAAAAGATAGAGAACGCATTTTACATGTAGTTGATCTGTAGTCGTTATGTGGAAAACATAAACAATAGAGTAGTCACCAGTGTCGTGCTGGGTATAGATGACCACTTACCAAGTTACCAGATCTTTGCTGTAACATCACACAATCTTACACGCACACATCAAAACGTGTTTCAGCAAATAAAGCAACGTGTTAACTTGTATACATGATTATATATAAGACCTCCCAAATATTTCATAATAAGTAAAACTATGTATAAAAACAGGGCCGAAGCCTGGGGGAGAGAAAGGGGTGGGGTGGGGAGGGGGAAGTAGGGCCCTGAGATTTTTCCGATGATACTTTTTTTACCATGGTTTATGTAAATTTTCTTTAATTTTCGGGACCTTTTAATCAATTTTTGGGAAATTTCTTTCAATCTTTGTGAAATTTCTGTCTTTTTCATGTTATTTTTCTTCGTTTTGGGGAAAAATTATCATATTTTATAGGTAAATTTCCCTCTTTTTGGGGCATTTATTCTTCGATTTTTGTTAAATCTTCTTCAATTTTTGGTTAATCTATTACAATGCTTGGGAACTGTCTTTCAAATTTGGGCCATGTCATTAATTCTCGTGCAATTTTCTTCAATTGTCGGCGAATTTCCTTCATTTTGGGGCAATTATTATTCGATTTTGGGTAATTTTTTTTCATTTCTAATCCGATTTTCCTTTAAGTTTCTGTGAAATACTTTTAATGTTTGGGAAATTTCTTTCACACTCGTGCAATTTTCGGAAATTGTATTCATTTTAGGATAATTCATTGATTTTGGTAAGTTTTCTTCAATGTTTGTGATATATGTGAAGAAAAAAATTCATATTGGGAGCAATATTTCTTAGATTTTTTTCTATGAAAAAAAACCTCAATTATCGTGAAAAGTTGCCAAATTTCACCTAAAATTTCCAATGATTTTATCAAGACTTTCTTCAATTTTTGTTGATAATTTCCCAATTTTTTCAATCCAAAGAAAACCTTTCAGGCAGTTTCACTAATCATGAACAAACTGCTCATAAAACACGTTGTCATGCAAATCATACATGTTTTGGTTTGACTTGACCCCCCTGACATTTTATCTCGGCTACGCTCCTGTAAAAAAGTAATATAGAAAATTGTTATAATAATAATATATAATATTCCCTATACTAATACGTTGTTAACACGCTTCATATGAATACTTGTAGCTTAAATGGCAGCAAATACGCAAACAAAATTATATTCTTATTCAAATTTATTTGAAAAATATTTTCTTGATACCTAAACGCTTTTCCTCATGATGTGAAACTCCGAATTTTCCCTCTGTTAGTTTTGTCTTCTTTTAAATTGTATCAAACTAAAATCAATATTTCGCATTTGAAAATTCTCCATATTCAAAGTACTGTCTGGTTAGTAAATATTGATTTTGAAAAGTTTGTATTTGGTCTTAATGTAGACGAAATTCGCACCATGCCGGGGAATTTTTAATACATTAAGTTTGCAGTAAGCACTAGCTACGTCTTAGCATATGTGGCATATGTTGCGCTTTTGTTAAAAGCTGACTCCGAGGTACTTGGGTGTATTGTGTTGCAGAATGTGTATACTATTTCCTATGTCTTAATGTTATATTTGAGGGCTTGGCGCATCCGTTAGCAACATTTTCTTCCTACATAGTTATAAATTGCACTTTTTATAATATTTACTATAATTGTCATTGTTTGTTATGAAATAACCTTTGGACGTATTTACACGCATCTGGCAAGTGTCTTCACCATAGAAAGAAATGATCCAACGAACAACTCAAAGGTTAAGATATACTGTATAGTTTGTTATGATCGTGCACATATCATTCTATATGAAAGGGAATCAGCCGGCGGCAACAGGTAATCATTAGATGCAAGTATTTATGATTATAAATTGTAGAAATTTGAATTCCGTTCTTATGTGGATCCCCGCAGGAAGTAGGAACTTGCGTATTTTCGGTGATAGGTCATAGAAACGTGTATAAACCTTCCTTTAAATGTAGTTGTTTTATTGTAACTTCACTTACCCTATCCCGTTTCTTTGTGTAACGTAACATGTAACTAAATATCGGACCATTCCACTTACCCTATCCCGTTTCTTTGTGTAACGTAACAAGTAACTAAATATCGGACCATTCCACTTACCCTATCCCGTTTCTTTGTGTAACGTAACATGTAACTAAATATCGGACCATTCCACTTACCCTATCCCGTTTCTTTGTGTAACGTAACATGTAACTAAATATCGGACCATTCCACTTAAGCCAAAGTCTATTACCTAATGCAATAAATGCGTAAATAATCACTTTACCCCAACATAAATCTTTAATTCAAGATCATTCCCTCTGTATATAATCTAAGATTTAAGCAGTATTTTATCAATATAATCATAATAGACTTTACACACTGATACTGCAATAAGAGCGTACAATTCCGTGGAAAGTGTATGTATATACATTAACATTCTTTGATTTTTTTAAATTATTTTAGAAAATTATAATCATCGTGGAATTTTAAACGTACTTTCAATGGTACCAGTATGTATTTCCTTACAAAATATAACCTCTAAGTGCAATGTAGAAAACGCCCCCAGACGGGAATCCAAATGAATTAAAAACGAAAACAAAAATAACAAATCTAACTTTAATTCATAATCAACTATTAATTCATAATACGTCGGATGAATAGAACAAATAGAACACAATCCCTGAAAAGAACAAATCCTACTACGCTGCTACGGGCGAATAGAGCACAACTTGAAGCCCCCTGAAGTAAGTACATCTTATATGAAATAGGAATTAACACTAGGCGAAATAGTGAAACATTACTGCAAAAATGACTGGTGTGAGAAAGTCTATTATAGGAGGTATTTTACATTTGGTTGGAAATACGTTTACTCATTTATATTATTTACGTAGCTAGTTTACACTCGGTTTTTCAAAATATATTCTTTATTTGAAGACAATTGAATTTATCTTTTAAGTTTTAGGTTCTTAGATATTTAAGCGATGATTAAATAACTTGATTTCACTGTAATGTGTGCATGTGTGTTGGCTATGATGTAATATAAAATATTTTAAGTAAATTTTAGTTAATTCAAAATTAATCCAAAGTATAGACAAATATTGGCATGTGGTCTAGAAAAAAATATGGTTCATACTTTAAGATTGGGTACTCACGATATCTTATAGATGTTGCCGAAAAGCAAATTATCGTGAAAGTTGTTCAACAGACATCTCTTATAATATATGGAATCCACCACGATTGCGAACTCAACATTCACATCAACCTCTTGTATCTTAATCCACCTCTTCCATTTTGCTTGAAACATCATCAAGCAGTTTGGAGCGGGGAAATTCCTCCATTCGTTACCATTAATCGCTTTAGTGAATTTATCATTCACTATTTGCAAGGAAAATCTGATTGCAGTATGTTTTAGTTAGGATCTTGTTTACAGTATATCATTTTTCGATAATGATCAAAAGATGACAAAGGCTCAGATGATGTTCACATGCCTGAAGACTTCGTATTAACTTTGTTTTAAACTTTTTACATTGAAGGGTATCACCTTTCATTCACATGGTAAACGGTCGTTTTTCTCATCATTTGATTTGTAAACTGCATATGACATATAATTTCAGAGAATCCCTGTTTGTCCCGAATTACCAATATAACCAGATAACTTTATAAATAGTGTATGAAAGAAAAGTGCAAGAACAAACAATTCACAATCATTTAAGTAATGACATGTTATTTATTAAATTGTTTTTTCTTTACAAGTTGATAGTACTGTTAAAGAGACTACTTTCACTCAATTGAAATTAATATTTGTAAAAATGATTAAAAACACATGTTTTCTATTGGTTGAATATTTAGAGCTAATTATTGTAAACTAGCAAAATATAGATAAAATATCAGGTGGTTTCGTTCTATTGTGAATTTCCTGTTAAAACGATCAATTACGACAGTGTATACCTTTAATAAATTTCCAAGGTAAGCAAACACAAAATTGAAGCAAACACACCTTTGTCTCTGGAATAATATTAATTCAGCTTCAAAATGCTTTACATATAATTTTACATGTTCTTACAAAATACCCAACCTTCGGAGAGAAAAACATAAAATACAATTTTAAGTCAATTATGATAGAATAACGACTAATGACAGAATGCTAATTTCCTATCTTTTCAGAATCATTATTCTAGTCGTCATGTACAACGCATACACACCACGTTACTATGACAATCCCTACGCAATCATAAACCTTGCATTGTTCATACGTCTAATTCTTGCTAACATACCGACCTTCTTTAATATTATTAGCATCAGGATAGTATTTCATGCGTTTCAGCATTTAGTGAGAGAGACAATGAAAGTCGCTGAAACCAGTTTCATATTTCTGATTATATTTTCGATATAGCTAGAGTTTTATATAAGCACGTTTATTTTAACACAATGTCATTGTAACACAATGTCATTGCAATTATCCATTAAAGAAACACGCAAAGAAAATATATGTCTATGTTTATCATATGAATCTTATTCAATATAAATTCACTTTTTGGCAAAGCTTACAATTGACAGTTTATTAAGACGGGCAATATATTTTTAGGTATAGCGATTTTGTAGGAATTAAGTAGCTTTAAACTCAGTAAATGCTTCTCTAGTGCTAAATAACGGACAAAAATACAAATCTCCACGTTGTGTAACACACCTTCGTCGCACGGTCAGTGTTCCTCACTGTAAGGCTGTGACAGGTTCAGTAGTTCATGTAGATATCTAAATATAAGTCCATATTTAGTCAGTACAATTATGCGCTAATATACCACTCCTGAAATCAATTATAAACGCCAGTAACGACTTATTATAATGATTGATTTAACTGTTCGAAGTAATAAATGATTCTGTTCTGGAGTTTCACCTGTCTTGTATGCTATTTCATCCATTGTATGCTCACATGACTTGTATGCTATTTCATCCAGTGTATGCTCAAATGTCTTGTACGCTATTTCATCCAGTGTATATTGACCTGAGAAAACTTGAATACATTTTTGTGAAATAACTTACCTAAGAACACAAGACATGGCATGGCATTGTATTTGTAAAGGAATCTTGACCGGCTTGCAACCACAAGAACACAAGGCAGAAGCATGGCAATGTTTTTTTAATTTTTATATATTTTTAATGAAATCTTTACCGGCCTGCAATTGCAAGGATATAAGGCAGAAGCATGACGCGGTATTGTATTTGTAATGAAATCTTTACTGGCATGCAATTGCAAGAACATAAGGCAGAAGCATGACGCGGTGTTGTATTTGTAATGAAATCTGTACTGGCTGCAATCGTAAGAACACAAGACAGACCAATGACATGGTATTGTATTTGTAAAGGAACCTTTACCGTCCTTCCAAGATGTTATTATTCACTGGTAGGATGACACTGAATCTTGAAAACAATATTTGATGCTAAATTTCGAACTGTTATCTTGTATGATATATTATATATATTGATATATGTATATATATATATATATGATATATATATATATATATATATATATATATATATATATATATATATATATATATATATATATATATATATATATATATATTTATATATATATATATATATATATATATATATATATATATATATATATATATATATATATATATATATATATATATATATATATATATATATATATATACCGTAGTTATTTAAATATTTATGTCAAACCTTACAATAATAGTAAGCATTTCAAACTAATATAATATATATATATATATATATATATATATATATATATATATATATATATATATATATATATATATATATATATATATATATATATATATATATATATATAATTATTTGAATACTTATTTTAAACCTTCCAATAGTAGTAAGCATTTCAAACTAAAATTCAATCTATATGAAGTAAACTCAGCTACGTGGAGGAGATAAACTGATAGACAAGTCTATTCTGAAGTCCCGCAGAGAATCATCCAGCAGGGAAACATACTTGAGTTAATTATTAATTTAATTCTTGACTTTATGAGGTCGCAGTAGTGTGTGTATTTACGTTTCGATGACTTTATCAAACGCGCATTTGCAAATTGACAATATGTTTCCCAATTTCCATATCATGTGACAAGATTTTCGCTAATTTCAGAATAAAAGACTTTGAAACAGTTTTTACAAATTAGTAGTCGTTTTGTGGTTGTAATGACATATTTCAACCAAAATGTACTCTTCGCAGTTTTGGTAAGCGTTGTTATTATTCAATTTGCGCAACAACACGTAATAGATGGTTGTCCTTGTGGAAATCATGGAAATATTTACTAGTAAAAGTATTTAAGCAAAATGGAAAATGTATAACATCCAGTTAGGAAATATGATATTTTTCAGATCGAGTTTCAGTTAGTCCAAAATGTCGCAAAACAGTAACAAAACAAATATTTCCAATGAAGAAAATTTACACTCTTAGAAAAAGGTTCTAGCTTGTTCTGTATTGGAACCTTCTCTGGTTCTTCGAGGATCATTTCTAAGAGTTACATAAAAAACCTTAAAGGGTTCTTGTTTCGTCCCTTATTTGGAACCATCCCTCTAGATCCCTTATTTAAAGAGTATATGGTGTACATTATTTTTGTAACAATTATGATATTTTGGGCACGACCTGATTATTACGTGTTATCAATTAAAATCACTAACACATTTCATTGTCAGATAGCTGTAGGACTCATTCTTTCATCAAACTAATATGAACTACAAGAAATGAATTCTTGTAATTCCAGTGCCATCAAATGGATAACATTAAAAGTCATATTCAGATATGTGTATATATTTATATATGTATAAGTTATAAATAGTTGCAACGTAAATATGTCAAGATTAAAAAACAGATTGTACAGCTGCTGTTGTGGTCAATGTAACTTAAAAACTGTGTATGTACCACACTGTGTATGTCCATGCTGGTCTGGAGCTTTGTGGGTGACTTGAGCTTTCAGTTCAATTCTGAATCTATTGCAATTAACGTAGAGCTTTCTTGAAAAATCTACAAATACCACTGCAGGGCATTTCTTGTCCAGTTCCGGAGAAAGGATGAGGGTAATCGCTACTGTTGCCTGCTTGGTCGGGCATTTTTGGTAATGATAACCCAAAGATGGATTTTGACGACCTGATGTACCTTACGTTGACTGTCACAAGCATTAATAGCACGAATCAATCTAATAAAAACAATGAAATCCCACTTATGGATACATTAAAATATCCTTGCAATGTGTTCTGTCTTTAAACAACAATAATTCAAGCCGACGAAATTCCCTGGAAGACGTAAATATGTCCTCGTTAAAAATTCAATGTGATGAATGAAATACAATGCTTAATGGGCCCATTAGATATTCCACTGAGATTATGGATTACATCTTCATGCCCTATTTAGCTTATTACATCTTTCGGTTTTACTATTTTTAAAATTTGTGGTTCTACAAAATAAAATATACTGTTAAAAAGTATGTAGCCAACCGCCATGTTGTCAGAATCCTGACTTCCAATTATACTTAAAGGATTAGTTCAGAGGTCAAGCAAGTCTATCTTATATGAAAAAGTACTTTAAAAGAAACAAAGTAGTAAAGAATGCACTCGTATTCCATTAAGGAGATATCTAAGTTTAAAGATTGGTATCACTTGTGTAGAAACGACTGAAATCAGACTAGTTATGTTATCATAGCCTTAGATTTCTCAAAATCTTTATATATTCTATCATATTTTGTGCTGCAGTTTTGTGGCTTAAATACCATGTCAAAAAAGAGTAAAACTGTACCTAATAAGGGAATTTATAACGTACCACCTGAAGAAAGTTCGAGGGAAAATACCTGCAATAGTAAAACAATCAAATAAACTTTATCTAAATACATTAGCAATTGTTAAAAATGTGAGGATAAAAAACGCCAACTTTCCATATAAGATGTACCACACCAGTTGTTTCTCAACAGATACGACAGAGCTATAAATCTGAATATCTCCTTAACGGAATAAGATTTGTGTACTTTTTTTTACCAATTTTGTTCTATTGAAGTCATTTATATATTTATATGATTTCACATTTTGTACATTCTTTATTGCAGTTGTGCATTAACAAAGAAGAGCGGAAAGGGACACTCATTACTTCTCAGTGAATACGACGATAGTTTTGTTACTGATCCCAAAGAATTATCATTGTGACGCTTTGCACTGATGGCATCGTCGTAATGCTTTGCACTTATCGTGACGCTTTGCACTGATTGTATCATCGTTGACGCTTTGCACTGATAGTATCATTGTGGCGCTTGGCACTGATGGTATTATGGTGACACTTTTCCCTGGCGGCATCATCGTGACGCTTTGCACTGATGGTATCATCGTTACACTTTGCACTGATAGTACCTTTATGACGCTTTGCACTGATGGTATCGTCGCTGACGCTTTGCACTGATGATATCATCGTGGAGCTTTGCACTGATGGTATCATCGTGATGCTTTGCCCTGATGGCATCATCGTGACGCTTTGCAAAGCGTCACAATGATATAAGGAAATTTCCCAAAAATTTAATAACTGCCCGTAAATGGAAGAAAATGTTCCAAAAATTGCCCGGAAAGGAAGGAAAATTTCCGAAAATGAAAGAAAATTGCCCGGAAATTAAGAAAAGCTACAAAAAAATTTAAGGAAATATCCCGAATATTGGTCAGAAATTATCTAAAATTATCTAAAAAATATGAAATCTGCACGAAAATCAATGACAATTTCCTGGATATTAAGAAAAGTTCCCGAAAATTGAGGAACATTTTCCCTTTTTTTTTTTTATTTCCCGAAAGTCGTAAAACCTGTTCCCAAATAGAGGACATTTTCCGAAATTTGTCGAGAAATAAAGGCTATACCTTTCCTATACTCCCAAACTCTGGTGAAGCCATTACTCGAAAATAATTGTTTAATCAGAGATTAATTGCAGTTTTCCCTCGCAATAGGTTTTCGAGTCGGGAAAAAAGTGATCGCGCCTGAGTAAGATGGTCCCGTACGGCAATACATGAAAGTGTTGTTGAGGGATTAGTTTAGGGGTCAAGCAAATTCATCTTATACGAAAGAAGACTTCAAAAGAAACAAAATGGTGAAGGACCTTACCTTACCTTTCCCTTCTCCTGGGTATGGAGATTGAGGCTTCTCTGAACTAATTCTTTCATCTCTTTCCGTCTCTTGTTACTATTGCAGCTTCTCCCCAGCTGTTCCATCCAAAACTTTTTCTCTCCTTTTTCTGCCACTCTTCTCCATATAGTCTTAGGTCTCCTCTTTTTTCATCTACCTTCTGGTATCTAAGTCATGAATATTCTGCCATAGTTTTCTTAATCATTCCTTAATACATGTCCCAACCATCTCCATCTTCTCTTAAATATCTCTTTGCTTATCTCCATTGTGTCTGTTCTTTCATATAGTTCTTCATTGGTGACCATCTAATTTTTGAAATAATTCTAAGGCATCTCCTTTGGAATACATCTAGTTCCTTCCCATCAGCTTCTGTCAGCTTTCAGAGTACTGAGATTACATTTGATTAAAACAAATTCAGTTTAGTTTTAATCTGGTAGATGTTTGATTTCCAAATCTTGTCAAGTTGTCTGAAAGTTGCATGTGCCAGCCCAATTCTGCGTTTAATGTCTTCACCAGTGCCTCCTTCTTCGAACAGTGTTGCACCAAGATAGACAAAGTTATCAAGCTATCAATCTCTGTATTTGCAACTTTAATTGTTTCATCAGTTTTGTTGTTATTGCGCATAATCCTTGTCCTTTTTCATTAATCTTCAGACCAATCGTTCTACCAGTTGCATGTAGTTTGCTTGTTTTGTATTGGCGTTGTTATTTGGTGCTAGAAACAAGTGCGATGTCATCAGCGTAGACAAGATCGTCTAGGGCTTTAAATAAGTTCATTGTACCTTGTGCACTGGTTATCATCACCAAATCAATAGCAAGTATAAAGAGGAAACCAGACATTACACATCCTTCATTACCCCAGTTTTCACAGAAAACCAGTCGAATAGTTTTCCATCGCTTATCACTACACATTTGCTGGCAGTATACCAGTTTCGTATAATATTTGTTTATTTCATGAATATGCCATAATGTGCCATACTGTTCCACATCATGCTTCTGTGTAGACTATCGTACACCTTCTGGAAGTCAATAAAGTTGAAGCATACTGTGGTTTACCATTTCAAGCATTGTTATATATATTTCTAAAGGTGAATATTTGTTCAGTAGTTTCTCTGCCACTTCTAAAGCCAGCTCGCTCATAACGAAGTTTGGTATCTATTGCGCTAGGTAGCTTGTCAATCAATGTCCTTCCAAATTTCTTACTTGTTGTTGATAACAAGAATATACCTCTGTAGTTGTCACAAATTAATAAGTCACCTTTCTTTGGTATACTAGTTATAATGCTTTTCTCATGTTTCCGGCACTTCTACTGTATCGAAAATTTGGTTGAATAATGTAGTTAAGGTCTCCTCCGTCAAATTCATACTAACTTTCCACATTTCAATACTTATTCCATCCATTCCTAGTGGTTTTCCAGTTTTCATCTTTGACACATCATTCTTTATTTCTTCGGCTTGTATTTCACCCATCTCGATATTAATGTTATATTCGTTTGCCTTTATATCTTGTTTGGTTGCCTCTGGTGTAAGTTGGTTTAAAGTTGATTCGAAGTGTTCTTTCTATCTTTCTTTCATGTCATTTTCTCCAGTGATAAGCTTTCCATTTCAATTCCTTACTCCAACATTCTTCTTTCTTAATCTATAACATATTTTCTTTGTAATTATGTATAGACCACTCATGTCTTCACGTGATGCTGCCTCTTCTGCTTCTTTCGCCATGTTATCTACCATCTTTCTTTTATCTGATCAGTCTCTTTTCTTTACTTCTTTGTCTTTCTTCTCATATTCTCTTATTTTCAACTGTCTTATTCTTTCAGGTTTTGCTTCATCTATTTGACATTTGAGATTGTTCCTGTCTTCAATGATAGCTCTCCACAAATTAGCTGAAATCCATGGTTTACTTAGGCCTTTCCTTTTCCCTAATACTTTCTTTGCAGCATTGATATGTGCTGTTTCAATGTTTATCCACTTTCCGTTTATACTATCATTCCTGTCTCTTATATTTTTCTTCAGATCTTTGTTGTAGTCATGTTTTACATCTGCACATTTAAGTCTGTTTGCCTCAAAAATGGGCCTCGATGTTTGGCTGTTTTTCTTCTCACCTCTCAGTTTAAGTCTGATACTTCCAATTAGCAGATTGTGGTCACTGTGTATATCGGCTCCTCTTGTGGTTCTTATATCTAACAAAGACCCTCTATATTTCTGAGATATTGTGAAATGGTCAATTAGATTTCTATTGTCAGATTATTGCTATTTGGGGCAGTCCAGGTGTACTTGTGGATGTCTGGTGAAGAAAGCTTAAAACAAATCTTATTTTGTAAATGAAATAGTTAAGTTTAAAGTTTGGTATCCTTTGTTTACAAACATCTGAAATCAGACTAGTTGTGACATCACCCCACAGATTCTTCAAAGTCTATGTATTCTATCATATTTTTCTTAATTTTTTATAAATATATTTCTTAAATTTATTCTTATATTTGTCAACTTAAAGACCATTGGGCATGTCAGGAAAGTAGTAAAACATAATCTGGTAAGGATAATTATGAATTACCACCTGAAGAATGATTGAGAACAAATATTTAAAATAGGGCCTAGTACAAAAGTGAAAATGATTGTTCCTTAAAATACATTAAGAAATGTCAATGAAGTGAGGATGAGGGAGCCAACCTTTTACTGTAATTTAAAATACTAGTAATTTCTGCAGGGATAAAGCATAACTTTATATTCAAATATCTCCATACCGAATAAGAGATTGTAGTAGTTTCTTTACCATTTTTTCTTTCTTAAAGTCCCCTTTTATACTGTTATACTAGATGAATAAAATAAGAAATAGATATATACGAGTTTATTTATTAGGTATACATATAAACTGCGGAATTGTTTAATATTCGGCTTCCTTAATTCCCAATTGTTCGAAACTGATCCCTTTACCGTTGTTCTATTACAAAGAAACTCAAATATATCCTTACCTAATTGTTTATATATCACAATTAAAATTCATATCACCATCTGATATGTGCTTTCACTCCATAATTATAATTCATTATTTCTTTTTGATAACGGTGGTACTTTGATACCAAAGGTTTTTTCAGTTCTTTGCTCTCTGAACGTGTGTTTCGTTCAGTGGTGTGATCAGTATTCAGTGCAGGGTGTAGATCACATACTAGAGATATAACTTGTACCGTAGTGGGTCAGATAAATGAACATTACTTCAAATTTGAGGACTACGACAAACGAATATGATAACTCATACTGTAATATATAGATGAAAGTTGTATGCTTTTGGTTCGAAGTCTACTTTAGAAGCGTGCTATGTCTTTTTAATAAACCAATTTATTAACCGCATTACAATTTATGCGATGTCTAAGTTTTGCAATAGAAACCTCCGTGGGAGTTCTACTCTCTGATACCATATCTTTCTTATAACTTATTCATATCCTCCAAGCCTCTTCATAAGGATTTTATACCCCTTAAATCTAACAAAATCAAGCTGTCTGTATATCTATTAATTATTTTATATTTCTATACTGTACAGTAATTGCAAAAATGTGAAAGTCTATTGCAGAAAGTTTTGATTGCGACGCTTTCAATGTTATATTTTGTTACGTTTTTCACAATGTCTTGTTAATCTGAGAATCTTCCATTCCCCGCAGACTAGTCACTTAACCATTTGAATAAGTTGAATATCTCATATCAAATATTATTACAAGGTCATGCCGATTATCAGTAACACGAATGTCATCAATAACATCAGCACCCAAGTATTGAGACTATGTTAGAGGAGTCGTCACAAGGTGACGACTCGTTAGCTTTACCACTTGGACAGGTGCGTCTGTAACTTTTTTTAAGGATGAATATAATTTCGAAGTTACGAATTTTGAAACCAAAATTATTTATCGTAATTCTCAATTCGGATAGTTAATGATGATTTGAATGCGATATTTATTTTGCAATGCAAATCAAACGATATGCTTTCCTTCAAGAAGTACAAAAGAATCTTCTTTACATCGCATAACACTTCGATTAAACTTTGGTGACCGTGATTAAAATGTTAGGCTTGCCTTATTAAAGACCAAAATGTTTACAAAAGGTCAAAAAGTTTTGTCAAGCATTTTATATATAACTCCATTTAAACAATGATTTTTATAATATATATATATATATATATATATATATATATATATATATATATATATATATATATATATATATATATATATATATATATATATATATATATATATATATATATATATATATATATATATATATATATATATATATATATATATATATATATATATATATATATATATATATATATTATATATTTATATATATATATATATATATATATATATATATATATATGTATATATATATATATATTATTATATATATTTATATATATATATATATATATATATAAATATATATATATATATATATATATATATATATATATATATATATATATATATATATATAAATATATATATATATATATATATATATATATATATATATATATATATATATATATATATATATATATATATATATATATATATATATATGTATATATATATATATATATTTATATATAAATATATATATATATATATATATATATATATAAAATATATATATATATATATATATATATATATATATATATATATATATATATATATATATATATATATATATATATATATATATATATATATATATATATATATATATATATATATATATATATATATATATATATATATATATATATATATAGATATATATATATATATATATATATATATATATTATATATATATATATATATATATATATATATATATATATATATATATATATATATATATATATATATATATATATATATATATATATATATATATATATATATATATATATATATATATATATATATATATATATATATATATATATATATATATATATATATATATATATATTTATATATATGTATATATATTTATATATATGTATATATATTGTGTCCACTGGGAAAACATACCTTGTCTATTCGTATGAGATTGAAGATACGAATAGTTGTAAATTTAATTTGTTGTTATCATCTAGATTAATATTTCAATTTGTATTGAGTATGTCATTTCTTCGTCCCATAATTTTTTCTTTCATAATTTTACAGATTCGGAGATGGGATATTCCTCGGTGATGCTGGCATAATTGACATATCGAAGAAAATTATATCCGAAATGGATAGAAATTAGTAACGAGCCACCATGTACTCAGTCATCATGGCAGCTAGAGAAAGTTTAACGTACGACACTCCTGATTTTCAAAACAACCAACTTGATTTCATTTCAACATATACAGAATATTTCGACAAAGGATATTACACAACGTTCCCTACGGAGAGAACTAATACAAGTTATGCTAACACTGCAGTGAAAAATGAAGAACTGTCTTTGATGCTTGTTATTCCTGTAGCAATTGTAATGATCTTATTAAGTATCATAACAACTTTGGGAAACGCACTAGTAATCTACGCTATTAAAAGCGAACGGAGACTTCAAACAGTAAGCAACTATTTTATTTGTAGTTTAGCTGTTGCCGATACCATGATTGGCGTGTTTGTGATGCCCCTTAGTATCGCATATTTCATTAATAATTTCCAATGGTCTTTTAGAATTGTTCTTTGCCAGATGTGGCTTTCAGTAGATTACGTTTCGTGTACTGCTTCCATTTTTAATTTGTTCATACTGAGTCTAGATCGATACTGGTCCGTGAAGAGTCCACTTAAATATCTTCGCAAAAGAACTGGAAAGAGGGCGGCCCTTATGATATCTTTTGTGTGGTGCTTTTCGTTCTCATGGATAATTGCAATCGTGTTTTGGCACCTTATATTTACCAACGGTAAACGCACTATTCCACCAAATGATTGTGATACTGAATTTTCGGACGAGAAATATTTCAAAATGATAACAGCTATTTTCAATTTTTACCTACCATTGAGTTTCATGGTTATTCTTTATAGCAGGATTTATCAAGAAATTCGACAAAGGGCGGGAATTGAAGTAGGAAATAAATCTACGGGTAAAAAGATAAACAAACAATACAACGAATTTACTCTACAGGAGCAAAGAGATGCCCAAAACGGTGTAAGAGAAGGGTTATTAAATGGAACAAAGCAGTGGACACCAGAGTTTGATTCTGGAAGTTCCAGTCCAAATTCCTCTGAGAATTCAGGAAACCAAACTGACTCTGCCGAGTCAACTAGAATAACCGATAGTCTACGAAGAAAACCACGAATCGATTCACAGCTGCGAAGCATATCCCAGATGGCGTTTGTAACCACAGGTTTAGCTGGATTTATACAGTATCCGGATGGAACAGCAGATGATGTGAACAACCGTTATCTTCCAAGTCAAAGAAACCACGTCCAAACGTTAATGCAGGTAAAAGAGGTATCTTGCGAAGCAGACGGAAGTCAGACTGATAATGCAACTTACCAGGAACATAAAGAAACTAAACGGATGAAGGCAAACATTGAGAAGGTTGACAGAAATGAAAATGATATACCAGAAATGCCACCAAAACCTAGATTGAAAAGAAAGTCAATATTGCGTCACACAAATATCTATAGTGAGGATGTACTTAATCGAAGGAGAAGTAGTAACAATTCAAGTCTAAGAAAAATTTCGTTTTCCTTGGATGATTCTGGTAAAAATAGTAAGTACTCAGATGTAAGGGAGGAATCTGAACCTCTACGAAATAGGCACAACTCACTTGACTCATCTAAATACAGTTTTAGGAGAGGATATAGAAGAAAAGAGTCAACTAAAATGAACACAAGATTTGGTCTGCAGAATGGAAATTCGAAAGTAAACGATGGGAATTCTCAAGATAATAGAAATTCATCAACGGGTTCAGTTTTATCAAACTTTCGGGTATCATTTGCTCGTTTTAGTATTAAGAAAAATCAGACAAGCGAGGTTATTAGAAGTAGAATGCGGAGATTCTCGGTTCATAAAGAGCGGAAAGCTGCAAAACAGTTAGGTATAATAATTGGGTGTTTTGTCACATGCTGGCTTCCTTACTTTATATCGTTCATAATAGTTGCTTTGAATCCAGACCTCATCCCCGGATATATTCATTATGCATTAATATGGTTAGGGTACATTAACTCAACTCTGAATCCATTCATATATCCAATGTGTAATGGTAACTTTCGGAAAGCCTTTAAACATATTTTGCATATTGGTTCAATTTCTCGTGCAAAATAAAAGTATACGTTTGTTAAATTATTTTGAACAGATGATTTTGTTGTATCATATAAAAGTGATAATAAAGATATCGAAGTCCGGTTCGTACTCCCAATCGGGAGATATAAGTTTTGGTCTTGCGATTAGGAGATATTTTACGGAAGTATCCCACAATGCATTTATCGAAATTTAAATTTTGTATAGGAATCATATAAGAATCGACAAATTTCGTGGGCGGGGAACTCAACCACTGCGAAGGGTTACAAATGTTCTTCATTATATGAAATAATGGCATATGAAAAATCTTTTTACCGTGCGCTTTTAAAATTTACCGTGGAATTTTCGAGAAATTTGAAGAAAAGTGGTGACTTCTTATTATGTGTTACCGTAAGGCAGTTGCGCTTTAGCAAGATTTTCAAATTTTGTTCGGAAATTATACTTTTTTTGATTATCATTGTAATAAATATTAAAAGAGTCAAATCAAACTTTTGTATCATTATTTTATTTGTATAAAAAAACGCTGAAAGAAATATTACACACATAAAGCGACTGCACCAAAGACTATGGCAAAGCTTCGTTATTGAATAGACTCTTCCTGCGCATGTCCTGATCGGGCGAACTCTAAAATCTGCTGATCGGGAGTACGAACCAAGCTGGTATGTTATTATTTGGTTGATGTCCCCATATGACAGCATGAAACACCATTTTTCCAGTATAAATCCGAATTATGCGCTTTACAAAAGAACCGAGTAAAACCTGATGCAGAAATGTGAGTCACAACTTAACGGTCAACACCTTCGGTACTGTACGTGTAAATTTTACTTTACACTATCGTTTGATTATCACCATACTGGCATGCAATATTTTCTCTCAGAATTTGAATTGATTGGTAAGATGGTGCATTTACATCGTTTTTACAGGATTAGTTCAGGGGTGAAGCAAAATGATGAAGAAAGCATTCAAAAAGCTTATTCCATTAAGATGTCTACGTTTAAATTTTGGTATCATTTGTGTAGATTTGACATAAATTAGACTAGTTGTGATGTCATAGCCTCAGATTCTTGAAAGTCTTGAATTCTGTCATGTTTTGTCCTGCGATTTTGTGGCATAAAGACTATAGGATATGTCAAGAAAGTTATACATCTGAATCTAGGAAAAGTATTTATAATATACCACCTGAAGAAAAATAATTTAAATAGTAAACAAATTATATAAACTTTCTTTGAAATACATTAACAATTTCTAAGAATGCTAGGATGAAGACGCCAACTTTCCATAGTATAGACTTATTACACCAGTAATTTCTACACAATTAAGAAAGGGCTTTAAACTTGAATATCTCCTTAAGGGAATAAGTTATTAAAACGCTTTTTTCACCATTTTCTTTTCCTTGAAGTCCTCTTTCATATAAAATGGACATACCTGACCGCTGAACTAATCCTTTAAATGTCTTTATTGCTTGAGCAAGCATTTAGAGTTGATACTTTAATGCTAGGTATCATTTACCGCGTCTTGAAGTATTTAATGAAATTCAAAATTTGAAGAATCAGTAATTTATATTATGCGTGGCTTAGTCACCTTGAAACTATTTAGCAAGATAAAATAAATATCTTTCAAAAGCTCCAAAGAAACCATTGTGGATATACTTATACTACATTTATACATTTATCAATGAGTTTACGAATCTTACTGTGTATTGAGGAGGGTTGAGAGGGGGAGGAAAAGGGAATGGGGGCGTAAGGCAAGGCTCAATTGAAAGAATCTTCCCTGGAACCAATAGAGTATTGTTCGCGCTACTAATTTACCAGAGACCAAAATGTATGTTTTTACGTTCATGGAAAGCTATTTAGGATAACGGATTATTATCGTGAAATATAATTATTATCATAAGGTTTATAACTTTCTTGGCACATAGCATTTCCTGACATATGCCCATGTTTCAAGCATAAAACTGAAAAGGAAAACAAAATATTCATATAAGTAATTCATGGAAGTATTCTTACTATTCTTATTAGCAAATCCTACACCCCCCTCCTCCCTACCCAAAAATAAATAAAAATAGGAAACCCTTCCTACGCCCATGCACATTCATCCATGAGCAACAGAGCTCAAAACCTACCCATGTGACCCCTTCGCCAAAGTTTGCCATTGCAATGATACACTTATAACTGCTGTGAAGTATTATATTAGAATGCCAGAGCGTTTGTTCTAATTAGGGGAAAATTTGATTGGGAAAATTATCGTCTTGAAAGGAAACAAAATGATCATTTTTATTTTTTACAGAGCGATCGAATCTTAATGAAAATTTAGTTTAACTGTTTTGTGATGAATAATTAAACATTGAGTACTACATTCAATAATACTTGGTCTTGTACGTATGAACAGAAAATGCTGTAGCGGCGTTATACTCGCATCTTGTGGTTGACAAAGAAAGAATGAAAGGTTTCGTTTCGTTCAGTACTATTTCATTTCATTTCGTTATGCATCACGGTGTGATGTCACTTTACTCATGGCTCCAGCAAGAATGATTAATAATTAAAACGTTAATACGTTGCTCTCAAAAGATGATCAGTGGTAAATTGCAAAGTTCATGGAACAAACGTCTCTAAATCTTTTTCCCTTTGAGTGCTACATATAGTGCATTAGCCAAAAGTGATTTTCTGTATCCTGAAAGTTTTGGAGAAAATGTCGAATTTTGAAATCAATTCGGTTTACATTTGATGAGATCAATAAAGACAGTAGATGGGAAAAGTGCCAAAAATAACGATGAACTAATGTTTCTTTAGTTTTATTCATGAACAGAAACGGGCTCACTTGATGTTAAATTCATTTTTAATAAAATAGAAATAAGTATTAACAGTTGTTAATATACCATGCAATTCAAACTATCGCCAAATTTCAAGTTGCCGTGGTAACTGCACGAAAAGGATGTAAAGCAAATGTTGCCATTAGAAATTTAGGCAATAAATTGAAAGAGTTTTATGTTATGTAAAGCGTTTTTTCCAAAGAGCCATTCAAATCGCGTGAACCTACTTTAAAGTTGTATTCCAGTGTGTATCAACGAGCCTCGGTTATTGACCTTCAGTTTCGATCGTGCATCTTTACCGAGAAATGCTATATGTACACGGATTTGTGATTCATATTGAATTATTTAATGATAACAGTAGTCTAATCATCAAAAAAAAAGGAAAGAAAAAAGGAAAAACGTGACAGCCTTGGTGATTAATTATAATGAAAAGCAAAAAACAAAACAAAAAACTTAATATTGACCTCGCGTAGTAATAAGCTCCCAGCCTCACACATGTTTTACTCGAAATCAAGTTCGATAGGTGCCTTTAAAGTCCAAAAGCAGTTCTAATGTTACAAATAACGCAATGTAGCTTCCAGTTTAAGGTATGCTTTTGTCGTCTTTCTTGATTGTTAGGACATCTGAAATTGAAATTCTTTATATGATTTGTTTTATTAAAGATAATTTGTTTACATTATATACATCATATTATATGCGTAATATATTATTTGATAGTTTTACATGATAAATATGGTCATTATAATAATAAAGTATTTATTTTCAGCGCCACTTGTTATACATGTATTGAAAAAAATAACTATCAGCGTGCTAATCTGCTAATATGTAACATTGTATGCGGATGATGTAAAAATAAACGTTAGATTCAAATCGAATGGAGGAGCCCATTTTGAGTCCTTTCTTAGAACCTTGATCAAGTTAAAAGTTTTAGAAAGAAAAAAGAAAAACAATTCCAAAGTAAATTATATTCATTTGTTATTTTCTATATATACCGGGATATATAAATTAATTAAAACACAGAGTGAACATGATGCTGTCCCCTACCTACCGTAATAATGAAAAGTATGTGGTTAGTTCAAGAAATAGAGTATTAGGAAATATTCGAGTTGAAGGTGTGTATTAATGTCTGGTAAGGAAATTATATACTTGAAGGTTGTCGCACTCATCCTCACTTGTTTAATAGATGCTAATCTAGAATATTTAATTACTTTTGCACTGTCTTCAACATTTCTTCGGTGGTAATCTAAAGTTACTTTACTACATTCTACTACACTACTTTCCTGATATATACAATGGTTTTTAAGCCAAAACAATTCAAGGACAAACAAACATGATTATGTTGTAATGCGAACTACGACGTCAAATCTAGTTTATTTTAAGTCGTTTCTACACACATGACATAGAGCTAAACACTTTCCAGAATTACTGAAACCGAACTTATGTTTCCAGTAGACTAATCGTTGTATGTTTTGCGTGGAGTTGTCAAACATTGTTATTTTATTAACATTATCATCATTCTCGAATTTCATTTTTCTGTTTTTGTCTTGTGTTTTGTTCCTTCTTTTGTAAAATTTCTCGATTTCCCTTTAGGGCCTAGAGACTTTTTAATTAAAGCAATTCATAAATGATTTTTGTTGTAATGTTTACAACATATATTATGTATCATTATTACTGTTGCTGCTTGAAAGTTGGAAAGAGAAAATAGGTATTGAGAAAAATTACTGTAATCTTAACATGATAAGATTTCTGAATGCTTTCTTCATCTACATCAATGTGTTTCTTTAAATTTCCTCTTTCACTCAGGATGATATAATCCTTTACGGCTAGCAGTCATCTGCAGCGACACTATTGTCGTATAATGAGTTTATCAGAATATATTACGCAGAGGGACTCTTAATATTAAACTTGTATCCAAACCTCAGTTTAAGGTAACAAATGTTTGTTTTTTTATTGTTGACGAACGCTTTTTCTGCAATATATGGGAACAGTACTAATAATGGTCTATACTTATAATGGTCTATACTAATAATGGTCTATACTAATAATGGTCTATACTAATAATGGTCTATACTAATATGGTCTATACTAATAAGGGTCTATACTAATAATAAACTATACTAATAAGGGTCTATACTAATAATAAACTATACTAATAAGGGTCTATACTAATAAGGGTCTATACTAACAAGGTTCTATACTAACAAGGGTCAATACTAACACGGGTCTATACCAATAAGGGTCTATACTAATAAGGGTCTATACTACTAAGGGTCTATACTAATAAGGGTCTATACTAATAAGGGTTTATACTAACTAGGGTCTATACTAATAAAGTACTATACTAATAAAGGTCTATATTAATAAGGGTCCAAACTAATAAGGGTCTATACTATTAAGGGTCTATACTAATAAGGGTCTTTACTAATAAAGAAGACAATTTACAGTTTCCCTAACCCTAACCATTCTTCAAAATGACTGTAAGAGTAAATACAGTTTTATTGTTGGTAAAGAAAACGAGGTTTTTCGCCCATGATAATCAGCTCTGTTTTAATTTGAACTTTTAAATCCATTCACTCTGGAATACACTGGGCCAAGCTCCGTGCATGTAGGGTATAGAAATCTAGTTAAAATGATGACTTGTCAGTCCACAGATTTCCCACGGCCCACAATATGAATATATGTATGCTAAAGATTCACTACGTTGATTATTTATTGAGCAAAAACGAATCTGTTCTAAAGGTTCTCAATGTTCGTGTGATACAGAACTTACTCCACACGCAAAGTTTGACTATGTTTATACAATAAAACCCACTTTTGGCATAGAGTCAAGTGTTTTCAATCGTTTTATTTATGATCGAGAAAAGATATTCAGCGAGAATCATAATGCGGAATTTGCTCAAGAGTAAATAAAATTCATGATGACGATTTTTCGCTCTGGCATTTTTCTTTTAATGATTGATAGCAGAAACACGCCTTTTTAAGGTTTCCATGCCAACATACATTGCGTGATATGATTACATAAACTAATACATATTCATATCAGGTTTCATGCTTAATAAATCATTAAACTTAAAATATATTTATCATATTTTTAGATGATTTAGTTTTTCATGATTGTTGAGATAACAAATATGAATTATTAACAGTAATGTCAAGAAAGAGAGTGATTATGATAATCAGTCGTTATAGCATTTACTACCTTCGGGGGGAGATAGGTCTAAATATCTACATTACAAAGACATTTGCAAATGCATCAACAAAAAACGGAAAATGATAAAAACACAAACAGCTTGGGTTACTGTTGCGCAGCTACATAGTCCTTGATACACCATATGGTTTCCATCGTGCGGTAACGCAGCTACATCCTACATAGTCCATAATAAACCACATGGCCTCTTTCGTGCTGTTACACAGCTGCAACCAACATAATCCATGATAAACCATATTGTCTCAATCGTGCTGTCACGCAGCTGCATCCTACATATTCCATGATAAACCATATTGTCTCAATCGTGCTGTCACGCAGCTGCATCCTACATATTCCATGATAAACCATATTGTCTCAATCGTGCGGTTACGCAGCTACATCCTACACAGTCCGTGATTAACCATATTATCTCAATCGTGCTGTCACGCAGCTCCAGCCTACAGTCCATGGTAAACCGTATGGTATCGTGCTGTTACGCAGCTGAAACCAACATAATCTATGATAAACCATAGCGTCTCAATCGTGCTGTTAGGCACTTGCATCCTACATAGTCCATGATGAACCATATTGTCTCAATCGTGCTGTTCATATACATTGATATGAATTCCTTAATGATAATATTATACCATTCTCGTCAAAGCATTAACGCATAACAATGTTTGTCATTTATTCTCACGACCTGCATTCCAACTCAAGACAAATAGAGTTGTTCAAATCACGGAAGTCACGTGCAATATAAAACCATATCAGGTGACTTTGGGAAGAAGGAAAGTGTGAATACAGTATCTAGCAATGGTAGGCCTATTTCACAAGAACATTAAAATACAGACTAAAACACTTCATAATTATAACGAAAGAATTGTACCTTCTACATACTATGGTAAACCTTATGACCCTCATCTGATGAATAATGAAATTGGTGATATGAAACAAAAACCACTTTCAGATATGCAACGTGTTAGAAAAATTAGAAGAAAAAATGAGGTAAATATTGTCATAACTTGTCTAAAATTTTAGGAAACCAATGGTGTGGGTATATGGAAATAATAAAGGCAAAACGATATCATTAACAAAGACGAGACACGATACCAAATTAATAACACTCACATACAATACAATGAATGATGACAAATTAGTAACACTTACATACAATAAAATAAATGATACCAAATTTATAACACTCGCATACAATACAATAAACAATAACAAATTCATAACACTCGCACACAATACAAAAATGATACCAAATTAATAACACTTATGCACAATATGATAAATTCTAACAAAATAATAACACTCACATACAATACAATAAATGATTACACATTACTGACACGTACATACAATACAACCAATGTTAAATAAATACAACTAATAACACTTACAACACATATAATACAATAAGGGAATGAGTGGTAAAAGATACTTTATAACACTTACGTACAATACAATTAAGAACTGACTGGTAAAAGAAATTTAATTCTCTATACCAAATGTACAACTCTTCAGGAAACATTCACTCAAAACGTAGGAGAATGCGGATTTACGAAAATAGACCTGCGAATCATAAGGCTAAAGTGTGTGCTTCAACGTTACATCTTATGCAAGACGTTTGGTACCTCACTGGACATTATAGCAAACTTTCATAAAATTAACACGAAAATCAAACATATATAATATTAGACAGATATTGACACTGAGCTTCACTCCTTAAACATCAACCGACTTGTTTCCGTCACATTTCGCGGTTTTTGTCGTTTTGTGTAACTGTTAATGTCAATATTTTTCAAATAGCATCAATATTTGATTTTCGTGTTCATCTGGTTTAATTTAGCAATTAAGTCCACCATAGACTGTAACGTTGGAGCACACTCTTTAAGCTTAGTTTTGGAGGTCTATAGGTCAGATAACGCGAGAACGGGTCTTCCACGGTAGTACGGTGTTTAATGCTTGAGCAAGTATCCGTTTTGGGTCGTGAGGTGAAATTTCAAATTGACAACATTCTCCTGCCAAAAAAAAAAAATGTTTTTCACTTTTGTAAGTTTCATATGTCTGTGGTTCATTTGAAGAAAGCAAACCTTGCTACATTAAGAAACATAACATTGTGGATAGATTATTTTCATTCGTTATCAAATTATGTTTATTTCATTCAACATCATTTTTGGTGAAACGCAGTACTTTAAGTGGACAAGACAAACCATTCAAGCCATTACTCCACCATTATGCATTAATCTACCCGTTATACATTCCTCTACCCGTTATACATTGTTCTACCCGTTAGCCTTTACTCTACATGTTAGCCATTACTATACCCATTAAACAGTACTCCGAGATATCTGTTGTATTATACTTTATCCAAAAGAAATTGCTCTACTCGTTAGCCATTGCTTTACCCATTATACATTAATCTACCCGTTATACATTCCTCTACCCAGTATACATCACTTTACCCGTTATACATTACTCTACCCGTTATACATTGCTCTATCCGTTATACATTACTATACCCGTTATACATCACTCTACCCGTAATACATCACTCTACCCGTTATACATTACTCTACCCGCTATACATTGTTCTAGACAGTAAACATTGCTCTACCTGTTAGCCATTGCTCTACCCGTTAGCCATTGCTCTACCCGTTAGCCATTACTATACCCATTATACAGTACTCTATCTGCTATACATTACTCTACCCGTTAGGCATTACTCTACCCATTATGCATTAATCTACCCGTTATACATTCCTCTACCCAATACACATTGCTCTACCTGTTAGCCATCGCTCTACCCGTTAGCCATCACTCTACCCATTAGCCATTACTATACCCATTAGCCATTACTATATACCCGTTATACATCACTCTACCCGTAATACATCACTCTACCCGTTATACATTACTCTACCCGCTATACATTGTTCTAGACAGTAAACATTGCTCTACCTGTTAGCCATTGCTCTACCCGTTAGCCATTGCTCTACCCGTTAGCCATTACTATACCCATTATACAGTACTCTATCTGCTATACATTACTATACCCGTTAGGCATTACTCTACCCATTATGCATTAATCTACCCGTTATACATTCCTCTACCCAATACACATTGCTCTACCTGTTAGCTATTACTCTACCCGTCAGACATTACTCTACCCGTTAGCCATTACTCTAAACGTTACCCATTAATCTACCCGTATACTCTACAAGTTATACATTACTCTACCCGTTATACATCAATCTATCCGTTATACATTACTCTACCCGTCATACATTACTCTACTCGTTATACATTATAACTATACCCGTTATACAATGACCTACCCGTTAGGCACTACTCTACCCGTTATACATTACTCTACCCGTTATACATTACTCTACCCGTTAGTCATTAGTCTGCAGTGATTTGGTATTGTATTTCCTTCAAGTGCTGCGACGACGACGAGTGAACACACAATTACAATGACGGGGTCGTCGCCTGCGTATTCGGTTATGATAGTAACAATGCTATCACGAACCGCTTAATGCGACCCGGACGAGAACACAGGTACGACATACGGACAGACATAACATCGACAACCAAGTCAATGTCCACGGCCTTTGATAACCAGTTGTGGTACACTGGCGTGTCTACCCAACCGAGGCTTGAACCCGGGGCCTCGTGGTCTGTAGACAGATATAAAAACCGCTACACC
The DNA here is from genome assembly GCA_020152595.1 of Chiridota heheva. Classification (NCBI taxonomy): domain Eukaryota; kingdom Metazoa; phylum Echinodermata; class Holothuroidea; order Apodida; family Chiridotidae; genus Chiridota; species Chiridota heheva. The sequence continues at coordinate 3,750,107 of JAIGNY010004509.1, forward strand.
ACAGTAGGTAGATATTGTTTGCAGGTTGTTTTATAGGCATTCTTCTCTTATTTCCGACTGCAGCAGAATAGAGAGAACACGTCTTGTTCTTTGTTACTTAGATAAAGTAAAGCAACATAGCTGGCGAAGTGGCTAGCTTCAAGACAAGACATGTTCTCCCTATTCTGCTGCAGTCAGAAATGAAAGAAGAATGCCTGTGCATGTACCCACAAACTGAATAAACAGCAAATGACTAAGAACCAATCAAAATACTCCACAACACACATAACTCAACTGACTGACTGAGCCTGGAAAACAAAAGATATAGAACAACAACTACACACAACATGAAAACAAATGTAGCACTTGAGTGAAGTACAGTTCCAAATCACTTCAAGTCTACCCGTTAGCCATTATTCTCCCCGTTATACATTGATCTGCCCGTTATACATTGCTCTCCCCGTTATACATTGATCTTCCCGTTATACATTGCTCTCCCCGTTATACATTATATTACCCGTTATACATTGCTCTATTCATCATTCATTGTTCTACCCGTTAGCCAAGTTACTCTACCTTTTATACTTTACTCTATCCGTTAGCCATTACTTTATCCGTTAAACATTACTCTACCTGTTAGCTATTATTCTGTCCGTTAGCCATTACTTTATCCGTTAAACATTACTCTACCTGTTAGCTATTACTCTATCCGTTAGCCATTACTTTAGCCGTTAAACATTACTCTACCTGTTAGCCATTACTCTATCCGTTAGCCATTACTTTATCCGTTAAACATTACTTTACCTGTTAGCTATTACTCTACCCGTCATATATTACTCTACCCGTTAGCCATTACACTACCCATTACACATTGCTTTACCCACATTACCCGTTATACATTACTCTACCTGTCTACCAGTCTATCCGTTATACATCCTCGGAAATGTTCTTTTGATATGTATTCTGCAATATGCATGAGCCATTGTTTGGTGGCAGGGGAGGTCAATTTTAATTGACATTATGAAGAATGTATTAGTGTTATGTGAGGTGAGTGGGACATTTTTTTAATTTTATACACAATTCCTTTATTTTGCTTATTTTATTTTTAATGAAAAGTTTGGTATAATCTAGTCTTTGTGGATATTTTAGTATGCACATTGTAAAAATGGTAGATGATAAACTCACACTTCTCCAGACAATTTTTAGAAGCAGATTTGCTCATTCAAGTAATCGTCCAGCGAACACATTTACGCCGTCCCAATGAAATAAGGGGGCGCTCACTCTCTTTTATTTTTCATCAAAGATAAATTATCCACCTTTCCCAAACACACTTGAAGGCAGCCAGCAAATTGTAAGTTATAACTCCAACCTAACCCTTATTGCCTCTCAATCTTCCCCGCTGTCATTTTTGATCTTTCGTGTTTGATACAAGTCGATACATGAGACGACACATTAAAATACAAATAGCTTACTGACTACAGGGATATACAACAGTATCCCTGGTCACAATAAGGGATCGTGGCAAGCAGATATACCCTAGATAAAGTATGGATTATGTAAGTCATTTACTTCCAGATATTGAAAACCTCTGGTTACATAGAGTTGTACATCTCTTTGAACTTATAGAGAAAATAAGTGAAAAATTATACAGTTATAGATATCCATGGCATTTAATAACCAGACATTAAATAAGCGACTTTATTTTGCAAAATGTTAGTGTCTTATTCTATAAGTGAATTCTCTGAAAAGTTCTTTTGAAAGGAATATCTCCATTTTAAAGAAATATTTTCTTGAATTTTCATTTTTACATATTATAGAGAATAATTGTAGAAACAAAGTATTGAAAAACTATGTTAATATCTTATTCCGTTTAGAAGTTTTAAATTATTTTTGAATATGGGCAAAAGTGACTAATTGGCAACATCTGTAATGTCATAGAGACAATTTCAACAAAACGTCTTGTGTATTTGTTTAAAAATGATTTGAATTTCATTTTCATTGTAAATGTGATGTACACCAAGAAAAAACAAAATGTTTCTTGTAAATCATATATTCCACCCTATCTCTATAATGAATCGAAAATGCTGTTCAATTATGTAAAAAAAGTGTGATTAGATTTATAGGAAATACATAAGAACTGTATTAGGATTGACTTGATGACATCACCAAGCTGAAGCACATATACTGTATGAGGTTTTTTCATAATGTTTTTCAACTCTTTAAATGGTTATAACTTCTAAACGGAAAAAAAAAACATAGTTTCTCACCATTTTGTTTCTACAACTTTTCTATATAATATATGAAAAAATAAAAATCCATGGAAATATTCCTTTAATAGTATCATAGAAGTCATTGAATTGGGTTTCGAAGAAATATGTTAAGCTCTCGTGGAGAATTATCCTTCCGAAGCATTTTTATAATCAGTTTTATAGTATATACAGTATATTATCCAATACTGAGATTAAAATTCTTCCATTTTGTATATCTGTCATTGATATATATATATATATATATATATATATATATATATATATATATATATATATATATATATATATATATATATATATATATATATATATATATATATATATATATATATATATATATATATATATATATATATATATATATATAATATATATATATATATATATATATATATATATATATATATATATATATATATATATATATATATATATATATATATATATATATATATATATATATATATATATATATATATATATGCATATATATATATATATATATATATATATATATATATATATATATATATATTATATCTATATATATTTATATATCTATATATATATATATATATATATATATATATATATATATATATATATATATATATATATATATATATATATATATATATATATATATATATATATATATATATGTATATATACATATGTATGTATATATATATATATATATATATATATATATATATATATATATATATATATATATATATATATATATATATATATATATATATATATATATGTATGTATATATATATATATATATATATATATATATATATATATATATATATATATATATATATATATATATATATATATATATATATATATATATATATATATATATATATATATATATATATATATATATTTCTCGTGGAGAATTATCCTTCCGAAAGCATTTTTATAATCAGTTTTATAGTATATACAGTATATTATCCAATACTGAGATTAAAATTCTTCCATTTTGTATATATCATTGTCATTATATATATATATATATATATATATATATATATATATATATATATATATATATATATATATATATATATATATATATATATATATATATATATATATATATATATATATATATATATATATATATATATATATATATATATATATATATATATATATATATATATATATATATATATATATATATATATATATATATATATATATATATATATATATATATATATATATATATATATATATATATATATATATATATATATATATATATATATATATATATATATATATATATATATATATATATATATATATATATATATATATATATATATTATATCTATATATATTTATATATATATATATATATATATTTATATATCTATATATATATATATATATATATATATATATATATATATATATATATATATATATATATATATATATATATATATATATATGTATATATACATATGTATGTATATATATATATATATATATATATATATATATATATATATATATATATATATATATATATATATATATATATATATATATATATATATATATATATATATATATATATATATATATATATATATATATATATATATATATATATATATATATATATATATATATATATATATATATATATATATATATATATATATATATATATATATATATATATATATATGTATAATTTCAGACAATTGTTCGCTTCTGTTACAAGGTTGCTACCCTCAAACTGAAATAACAGATTTTTACCCCTTAAATTGGAACTACTCTGTCTCCCTAATAAAACACCACTCTAATTTCAATTTCTAATCAAAACCAGACTGAAGGTTAACAACCCACGTAGCACAGCATAACTGTGAATGAAAAAACCCAAATTGTGCCCGAGGACTTTCCATTTGAGAATGAGTAATTAATAAATGTCTCATTGATAGGGTGGACTATAATGCGTACAAGGTTCTAATCAATTGACTCAGACATCAAATGTTGTCATAACCTAATAAGCTATCGCATATATTTATATCTTGTAGAAGAAAGGCAAAGTTGCACTCGTTGTTTCGGCAATTAAGGAAGAAATACCTGAGTATCCACCAGAGTGTAAAAATGTCTATGCTGTATCAGATACATAGTGCTTTGTAGTTTTAAGGCGAAACGAGTATTGTTGGCAAGACGAGTGACCTAGAAAGTATAAGATAAGGAATAGCCTGATTTGTTCAAGACGAGATTGTTCATTGCAGAAGGCGTATCCTGATAAATAAGGCTGATGTGAATTATCTGCCAAGAGTTTCACATCTTATTTAGGAGAAGGTTGGAGTATTCACTTGTAAAAAAGGAAAGTAAAAATGATAACATCTTGAATAAATGAAATTATTTTGTAATGCCAATTTAAACAAAGACATACACATACATCATTCTCTCAAGGGACAATTGATCAAAATAATGATAAGAAACAAGAAATACTGTATAATTCTGTACGAATAATTGTCTGCTTCTTGATGGTGATTAGTGGGGAACAGTTTATGAACACCGATTGCTTATCATATTAATCTCATGATCTTATAATTTTCATGAATTGCTTTCATGTCTTTATTTATGTGCATTGGCCAATTCAGGAGATTGAAAATGGAGCTCCAAAGGTTTCTGGACACGAAATCCTTGTGGGTTCGGAGTATTGCTTATGGATTTGAGAGATATTGCAGGAATCCACAATAATATTCCCAGCAGTTGCTTCGTGGGTCATGTTTTACGGGGGGAAGGAAGAAGGAGGGGATGACAAGGGCACTTTGGCGTCCCTAAAAATGCTCATAAGAGCAGGGGCCCAGGAAGGACAACCTATCAGGGGGCAATAATCCAAAAACTTTCCCGGCGACAAATGACAAAATTGCGCTACTAATCGGGAAATCGGGCCACCTACAATATTCGGGAATTTTTTTTTCGATTTCTGGGAAATTTCGGCGAATCTTTGGAGAATTTTGGTCAGTGTTTAAGAAATTTTGACCATTTTCTAGAAAAGTTTGGCCAGTTTTGGTAAATTTTGGATAAGTTTTTGGGAAATTTTGGCAAAATTATCTAATATTTTCACCACATTTGTCAATTTTATATTAATAACTTCCCAGTTTTGCCTCCCAATTGGGCAGGAATCATTCAAACGGGAAGTTGAAATCCTCCCACGGAGAAGCCTTTTTTCTGCCACCACGCCACTGGTTCTCAGTTTCTTATCATCTACAAGTTTCAAATTTCATTACAAAAATAATCTTCAAAATATAAAGGAATCAAAAATATATTTTGCCATACCGGTTTTTTAGTATCTCTTGATGGTCACTTTTCTCTTTTTCTGTATGTGTATTGCTTTGTTTATATTCGTTATTAGTTACACTTTTCGTTCCATGCAGTCGGAGTACTGACCTCACTTGACCTGAATTCTTTAAAAATAATGATGTCATATAAATTTAAATCCAGCCGCGAAATTTGAATACACTGCCCATGAATGTTTTTCCCACGTTTCTCGCAGTTTTAAATGAAATAAGGCAAACAATATCCAGAAATAGAAATAGCATAATTAGGTTAAACTACAAAGAAACCAGATTATTTACATTTCAAAACATTCAAATTCATGATATAGCCTACAATTTACGCAAGGGTCGGCCACTCTTCGTCTGGTGAGGATACTAAAATTAAGTCACTTAACGCGTTTAGGAAAAGAACGCAAGGGTCGGCCACTCTTCGTCTGGTGGGGACACTAAAATAAGTCACTTCACGCGTTTAGAAAAGGAACGAAACCAAAATTGACCCTTACTTGCAGCGAATTATCCCAACTATCATACAGAGTGAATCACATTCAGTAAGATGCCTGAAGACGGGCGTCCCTTAACGTTTGCATCGCAATTCTTATCCGCCATCTTGGATACGTTATAGACTCATATATATTTATGAATATCCATCCCCCATTACATCAAGCGCTTGAAACGGATACCAACAGTCACGTGTTGAGTTTAGGCAGGAGAGGACACTTACGCGTAGGGGGAGGAAGGGATTGAATTCATCTAGAAACCAATTGATGATGAAAAACAGGGATAAGTCGGAAGTGGGCTATTTCAGGACTTCACTGGGTCTGGATAAATGTGGTGTGGAAAACAAGGGACGGCGGGGAAAGCACGAATGGCAATTGCATGGAAAATGTGTGGATGGGTTGAGGGGGTGAGGGGAGGGGGCTGGAAAGAAGACCCATGCCGAAATAAGTTTCTCTTTGGATAGTATCTGAGAATACCGGTGGAGTATTCATGATTTCTTGAAAAGAAGAGAAAGTGGAGTTACTTACATCTCTGCTCCCAGTGTCATATCCAACATTAAAAAAACTGGAGAGAAAGTAGTTTATAACGTTTATATTTATATACGGATGTATACAACTATATACAGCCAGATATAGTATATACAGAGGGCTTATTTTTCATGTGTATACAGATGATGGCTGCCCAGCAGAAAAGAGCAAAAAAAAAAAAACAGTTGGAATGCACACTGTTTTAAACTGGTGTCTGCTGTTTTGAACAGGTCGTAATTGTTTTTAAATGGTAATGAACACATCACCTGTTAGAACCAGTTAGGCTTAACTGGAATCAAAAGGCATTAATTGTTTTCAACAGGGACTATTACAAATCCCCAATAAAACCAATTAGGCTTAACTGGAATTAACAGGCATTTATTGTTTTCAACAGAGACTATTACAAATCCCCGTTCAAACCAGTTAGACTTAACTGTAATCAACAGGCATTAATTGTTTTCAACCGGACTATTACAAATCCCCGTTAAACCCACTTGGGTTTAACTGGAATTAACCGGCATTTGTTGTTTTCAACAGGGACTATTGCAAATCCCCGATAAAACCTGTTAGGCTTAACTGGAATTAGGAGGCACTTATTGTTTTCAAGAGGGACTATTACAAATCGCCGTTAAAAGCACTTAGGCTTAACTGGAATCAAGAGGCATTTAATGTTTTCAACAGGGACTATTACAAATCCCCGATAAAACCAGTTAGGCCTAACTGGAATCAACAGGCATTTAATGTTTTCAACAGGGACTTTTACGAATCCCCGTTAAAACCATTTAGGCTTAACTGGCATTAACAGGCATTCAACAGGCGTTTCCAAAAATTACTTTTACAAATCCCTGTTAGACTTGACTAAAAAGTTTCTCCGGAATGGAAATTCTGATTTCCAGTCGGAAAATATATTTTCCACCTGGAAATTACATCAATTTTTGTAAAATGTCCTTCAAATTCCTTCATTTTCGGGAAATTTGCATTAATTCTGGGAACTATGTTACACTTTTCATGAAATATCCTGAATCCATTTTCGGGAAATTTTCCCCAAATTTCTGATAATTGGAGAACTACACCCCTCCCCCACCTACCTACCACCTCCCCCACCTAAACCCCTCCCCCTTCTTTACAAATATTTGTTATCGTGATAAAGAGACCCATACATTTTTCTAGGTTTGTTGGGACAAAAATAAAATCTGCCCCCCCAATGTAAAATATATCCTTACGCCGCTACAATATATAGGCCTTTATTGTTTATCTTGGGGAGGGAAGGGGGCAGGGGAGGGGAGGTCAAGATTTTAGGGGAAGGGAGTATACACAAAATTGAAATTTGAAAATGTCCTCTCTCTCCCTCCCAAAAATCAAAAAAATTGCACGAATATAAAGGAAGTTTAATTTTTTTTTTTTTTAAGTTCCTTTAAAAGTTTATGAGAACAAAATAATGTAAATATTTCTCTTTGCGGGGCATGATTATGAAGATATTATTATGATTTTAAAAAAGAAATATGGTTTAAAAATATTTGTCCCCACGTTTGATACTTGCAGTTTAGTACGCCCCTTCCAATTGAAAGTAGCCTAAAAACTTTAGTATTGTGACATTTTAGTTTCATCACACCCTAAATAAGCCTATTAGTATTGTACCACCCGAACTAGACTTTAATCCATAGAGCTGTATATAAGAACTAGAGTGCGGACTTCGATAAATAACTGTGCACGCATGAGAAGCTGTCCCCCATTATCAAACCGGGCAAAAACGATCGAGACGTTATCTCTAAACACAAAAGAGTCAAAATGTCGCTAAAAAACAAGAGTAACATTATATTCACTCCTACTTAATTTTCAAGTAAACTAATGACGTAAAAATAAATTAATAGTCGCTGCTATTCATAGAGTAAATATCAGACTAATAGTAAAGTTGCATTATCAGAATCTTGACCAATCACAGATTTGGTTGGACGCCTTGTTTTGGCATAGTGCGGGATGCGATCGACGTCGCGACTGTACTGGCTGACTGCAGGTGATCTGGCACGATGAAAATTTTTCAAGAAAACGAATTTGTTAACATAGGCGTACGGGACAGTTTCATTTTTTTTTTTGGGGGGGGGGGAGGAGAACATTTTTTTCCCGAATCCTCCAATCTTGCCCTAATTTTAGACAGTTCATGAATAAACTCATAACATCCACATTTCATGTTGCCACAATGACAAATTATCTGCTTTTAAACAACAAACAACTGAACAAAGCTTTTAAAGATCATATTTATATCCTAATTTTTTTTCTTTTATTTAGAAAATATTTAAGTCAGTTTTTTTTTTTTAACACAGTTTTGCCCGAATTTTGATACCCATTTTTCCGAATTCTTGGGTGCTCATTTCTTTCTTCAGGGAGGGGGGGCGGGGGCGGAGGGGGCGGGGGAAATCTGCCTTCACTGCCACCCCTTCTTCCTTCCCCAAAAGCATTGCAAAATCTCATTCCGTTAAGAAGATATTTAAATTTAAAGTTTGGTATCATTCCTGTAAAAAGGACTGAAATCAGACTAGTTGTGACATCACAGCCTCAGATTCCTCAAAATCTGTATGTATTTAAAAACAAGTTTATTGCATTTTTTCACTATTCTGATTATTTTTCTTCAAACTTTCTTCAGGTGGTATATTACAAATACCCTTCCTAGATTTAGTTCTACTACTTTTTTGACATATCCCATAGTTTTAAAGCCACAAAATCACAGGACAAAATATGATATAAGCACTATGTCTACTGCTTCAAACCCATGGGAGACCCGTGTGTATTTGCGGCTTAGACCTTCTCGAGTAGAAATTTCAGCTTCAAGGTAGTTTTTTAGTTGTATCATATATTGTAATCGGAAATTGCTGGCTCCCTCCTCAGGAGGAGCTGATGGTAATGTTGGATAAATGCTGTCAGCACCCTTCATAGCTATTTTAAAAGTAACGTCACTCCAATTAATAAATTATTATTATTTATGAGTTGGCCATAGCCATCACGCACCTCTAAGGTGATGGTGTTCAACACATCTCTTGCAAGAGGATGCATCATAGGGTGTAAATATGTTACGTGAGTAGTTTTCCCTACTTCTTTACTAGCAGTCATTTTTTCCAGTCTATTGCTGGGGCGCCTCTCAACAAAGTTTCGAGTGACATCTAATTCCAGAAGGTGAATACATATAGAAAGATTCCTTAAGACGGGAGGCACGTGATCACTCCTATATACACCTGCACCCACCCATTCATCCGTGAGATTCATTCCCAAGAAATATAGAAAGTTACTGCTGAATTTGACTTCGCAAGTAGCCGGTATGACTAATTTTATTTGTAAAGTGCTTTGTTCTAAGATCACACCTCCTCTTCCTTCTCTTTCTATCTCCCTATCAACTCTTTTCTTGAGTGTATTGAAAGTATAGAAGCCTGGTTCAATAGTTACTTGTTTAATTCGCTTATCCTCTGAATATCTAATGTTTAAAAATCCACGCTCATTCAGGTTATACCAACCGTTGGTGAAGAACACATATGTGATACCAACCTCTTTCACTTGAAGAGGGGTTTCTAGGTTTTTTGGTTTTCCGGTGACTAGATATGTGCTGTAACACATCGATTATTCTATTAGCAATGTAACTTCAATGGGGAGATTGTGGTTATTGAAAGCTTTACCATTGTTTTGTACTTCTAAGGTGGTGGTATTCAGCACATCATTTGCAAGCTGATGCATTTTTGGATGACTATATCGCAAATGAGTCATTCAACCTATATCAGTCCTAATCACAAAAAATTTACCAAGTCTATTCGTGGGATGCCCATCAACAAGGTTATGTGATACATTTAACTCCCGGAGGTGAATGCTTAAGGAAAGATTTATCATAAGAGGAGGTACACGGTCGCTCCTATACACACCTGGGTTCATTACCTTACGAATCAGTGCAGTGGCCGGTTCTAAATCAATACCCCCACATCATTTTGAATTATCCCTTGACCTAATCTTCTTTTAGTCATATTGAAATTATACAGGCCTGCCTCAACCCTTGTTGACTTGGTCTTCTTACTATCAATTAACAGAACACTCATCTTGCCATCCTTATCAAGGTGTTATCAATCACTGATAAAACACACATCATTGATTCCCACTTCGCTTACCTGGAGTGGAAATTGGAGATTGGCGAGTTCTCAAGTGACGATATGCGTGCTGTAATACATCGTAGTATTATATATCATATGATATATTCAATCTGACCGTCTGGATACCCATGCGATAAGTGCACCACCCAGCGCAAGCATAAGTGCCTACAAGTGACTCCCTACCTTTGTGAATGTGTCACCAATTATATTAAAAGGCAAAGAAAGGGCACCACAATAATGCCCAGTAGAGCTGCACCGAGCCATTAACCAAAACGTTTCATCACCCGACCGAGTGCTTTAACAACATTATCTGGCGGCGGCGTCGGCTGTGGTGTTGGCACGGGAACCACAGGTCCTCCCAACCCAAGTGCCAGTATGATAGTGGATATTATAAACCCTAATGCGGTTATAATGGAAGCAATCGTCACACCCTGTTTACAAAACAACTTCACCATTTTTTCTCGCACAGAAAGGTCGCTATATACAAGCTTACGGGCAAGGTCACGTATCTGTTGTACATGAGATTTCAGATCACCACGAAGTGTGTCTATGCTAGTCTGTAGAGCGTCCCTCCTTCTATCCAGCTATTCAATCTCTCTGCGTATTTGTGTCTTTTCGTCTTTATCGCTGGTTGCTTCGAGGCGGTCCCTTGCCTCTTCGAGTTGTTGGTCAGATTCCACAAGCTTGCTTTCTTTAACTGGTAATGTTGCCCGTATAGTTCTAAGCTGCCTGTCGAGTCCTTTGAGCTCCCGTAGGGGTAATGGAGGAGCATCAGTCTGAAGAGCTGTATCTGTTTTTCCTATTAATCGTTCGATATCATCCAACAGTGCAGTTACATCGGGATCTGTGCTATCAAGGACGTTAGACGCCGTATTCTCTATTTCGGTAGAAGCATTTTGTCTATCATCAAATGATTCCCTGATTGCCGCCACCCCTCCTCTTTGTTTCTTGATTGATGATACAGGGATCCATCCACCAGTCCGAAGGGTGTTGAGACGGATATCACTATTACAATGGGTAAGATACAAGTTATGTTCTGAATCCAACTTAAATAGGTCATACTTTGGAGTACCACCAATTTTCATATCAGCGTAAAATTTGTCTACGATTATAATCTTGTCAACTTCACGTTGTTGTTCTGCAATAGACAGATCAGCAACACCAACGCTAGTTTCAGCCGCAGTGGGTACATCGGGAAGAAAATCATCAGCTACACCAAAATCATCGAAGTATGGGCCATCAACCGGGTCATCAGCTAGGTCATCCCCTAAATCATCCATTGGTATATACTCCTCCATTGTTATTATATTATGAATTTTAACTTCAATTTAGCAAGAAATAAGCAGATACCATTCCAATCGTAGCAATTGTAATAAAAGCCAACTCTCGGTTGTGTTGTTGAGGGGATGGTAAATAGAAGTCTTGTAGACGAGGCTCCGAATCTAGTTGAATAGAGTCTGCACCATAAGCCTGGTTGTAAAATCTTATTGCATCATCAACATTTCTGAAGGTCAGTACAGCACGTCTTTCTGCCATAAGTCTTTGATTCATCCTATGCAGCTTCTCTTGCCTATCACGAGCCCATTCAATTTGAACTGTCTGCAGTTTTTTCACGGCTTTATCATGACGCGTACGTTCTTACTGTGCAGCAGGGTCCTTGGCAAGCTGACTAAATACAAAGTTTGAACCTGAAAATGCTAGGACATTTACTAAGGCCCCACCAACAAGCAAGGCAATCGTAGCCATCATCTATGAGACACATATATTTAATTGGGTGGTGTAGTAACAATTTTATCAGGAATGATACCTTGGGAAACTAGCCACTCACGAGTCATAGTAGCTGCCGTGAAGTCCAATGTTAGGAGGGCTACATCACGAGGTTTCATCCCTAATGAAGGTGGTGGCTTAAAGCTTTTTATAACAACACTTCCTAGGACTGCATAGCCTGTGGCTAATAAAGCTATTGTTCCGCCCTGGTACAAGGAATTGATAACTTGGTTAGGCTGCGTCATTGTTTAGTATATATAACCATCTGCGGTTATGTTCAATTGGTTTTCAGGCATGGAGGGGCGAAAGGGGGTTGGGGTGGGGGTGGGTGGGCTAGGTGTATGACAATTTTGAGCTAAAACAACAGCAGCAACTACGACAGCAGCAGATGGTACACCCCACCAAATATCCCAAGAGGCCCTAGGTGGATCTGTCTCTGCAACCGCTACCCGCTGGGGTTTCTTCATCTTCCGAAGTTCCTCTTCAAAGCACTCGGTCTCCCTCAAATGCGGGGCAGCCATCGTTATCCGTGCCTTGCGTGTCTTCCAAGCACGTTTCCCGGCTGCCATCTTCTTGGGGTTTTTCAAGCTCTGTATTTCCATTGTGTATATCTTTTGTTTTTTTATATTCAATATGACGTAACAACTGGTGCAATCCAGAACTTCCATTTATGAAATAGACCGCAACTAATACTTCTTAATGCAGTGTTTATAAAAAGGATTTTCTCCAAGGTCTATAGCAAGGGCCTGCTCACTGTCAATGTTAAATATACTGGCTGCTGCACGCGCATATAAATTCATCGCTGTTTTCCCCAAGCTTTTAGTCATTTTATCACCAAGACAGGCCTCATATACAGCATGCAATCGTCCCACATCTGCACCTGACATCTCTTGAAGCTGTTGAGATGAAATATGCTTCCCTAAATAGTCCATGGACATGCCTCCATGGATGACGGCAGCTAGCTGCTTGCGGTGATCATCTTGTGATGGCTCTTGCGATGGCTCACCTAGTGTTTCTATAAGACTTTCGATATTCATTATGACTCTACGAACACGCAATACAATGGGATAAGTATACCACAGATGTAGTGCGAGTATGATTATTAATAATGTTGTGTTCAACATGGCGCTGGACATTACTGAACTATTACTAAGCACTAATTGCTGAGCATTGCTAAACTATTACTTTGTATTACTTAACTATTACTATGTATTACTGAACTATTACTATAAATTACTTAACTATTACTATGTATTAGCTAACTATTACTATGTATTACTTAACTATTACGATGTATTACTTAACTATTACTATGTATTACCTAACTATTACTATGTATTACTTAACCGTTACTATGTATTACTTAACTATTAAAATGTATTACTTAACTATTACTATGTATTACTTAATCATTACTATGTATTACTTGACCATTACTATGCATTACTTAACTATTACTATGTATTACTTAACCATTACTATGTATAACTTACTCAATTGTGTGCTCAAAAAATGGTCCACTTTTTAACACAAGTTTAGCATACTTTGTACTTGATAGCTTATCACAGATTTCTTGCCACTTTCCTTGTAGAATACACTGTTTTCTTTTATAACTATATCAAAGCAATGAGCTGACTTGCAGTGGAATAAAGCAATCCACTCAGTCTGTTCACGTACATCAGTAACAACCGAGTTCCATTTTTAAGTTAACACCAATAGCGAGTCCTATCTGAAAAAGCTAAATTTGATAATGCTCTCCTCTTTTTCACAAGGTCACTTTCTGCAGAACAATCATCAACTATGTAGAGGGTAGGTATACCTTGGTAGAGCTTGCTTATGATTTCAAGATATTTTTGCAATTTATCTCCAGAGGGATCTAGAAAGAAGACAGTGCAGTCGTCAGAAAGTGACTCGCTTTGTAAGTGTGTTTGATTGTAAGACCAGGTTGGGCATAATATGATTTTTTTTGCAAATACGCCTGAATAGCTGTTTTCTAATAGGTTCAACACACACTGCGTCTTTCCAGAGCCTGTTTTACCACATATAATCGCAGTGTGGGGATCTCTTGGTAAGTCCATATTTTATGTAGGTTTTACTTCTAACTCCACACTCTGGCTAGGCGACCGTTCTTGATGACCAGTTGTTTATCCGAGAGGACGAAGTAGTACATAATCACTGTACCTTCCTCTGCAGGAGTGCAGTTGATCTCCAGAGTCATGCCTAGGCTGCCGTTGCCCAGCTTACAACCGTTACCATGTAGAGCATCATCATCGGTGCTGCGCAGAACACAAACAAGTGCGTAGTATTTTTTGAGGTAATCTGATAAATCGATGTGATGTAGACCGATCTCCTTAACAATTGAGCCTACCTCAGGATTGAGGCCCGCACCCATGGACAATCTACTTGAGCCGAATACCTTCTTAGCCTCGTACCAGTACTGGTATGAGAGAATGCCTTGGGCATATAGCTGGTTAGGAACACCTTCAATAGTTACCTGAAAGTCTCAGGTTTTCGTGCAAATCCACCATCATCAACTGGTTTGACAAACAACAGGACAGCACCGCTGATACTGTGTCGAGGTAAATTCAAAGGATAGTCCACACAGAATGGGTACAGAGACTGCCTGCCGTTATTTCAGCTTTAAACAACGAAGTCACACGACTGATTGGGAAGAAGCCTGTTAATGCTATCAAAGCTGAATTGGTAAAACAGAAACCAGCATCTCCAGCTAATCGCCCTGTTGGCTTGGAGGAGCAAAAAGTACCTACTGATGTTGTACTGCGTTATCTATACCAACCAGGTGAGCTGGAAGAAGGTCGACGTCGTGCTACATACCCTGCGTGGTCTGTTAATGTTTATTGAAAAGGACGGTCTGTAACAAAGTCTAGAGAGCCTGTCCTATACTATCTTCAAGATGGTCCGGCCCGTGGATTTGTCCGTGAAGAGTTGTTGATCGATCCCCACAACACCGAGCCCCCACCAAAATAATACAACATGCAATTAGAGATAGAGTATCATAATGATATAAGATGTCAGTACGTGAACAGAATAAGTGTAATTAGCTGCCGCTAGGTAAGAAAGAAACATGTGGAAAACCCGCTATGTATGATCAATACTGACAGCATCAAGTAGTGATTATAAATCGTAAACGTCTAATAGTACCATGCCGCAAGTGTGGGGTTGGTGTTTATTCTCAGACACAACTTTGCTGTGGTTATGGTGGTAAAAGGGTTCTTGAAAAGATGCTGCGCGTTGAAAAACAAGCCCGTATAGACTTTCAAAATGTGCGTGCTGAAATGGTGTGACATCCCATCTGGTGTGACGTCCTATAACATATTATAGTATACAAATCAGGTGCGACAAGACATAACATACCATAGTTTACAAACCCGGTGCGTAACTCTCATACGATAACCTATTAGAGATAAGATATAACATAGTATACAAATCTGGTGCGTAGCTCTGATACGATAACCATTTAGAGAAATAACATTCTATAGTATACAAACTTGATACGATGACCAATTAAAGGTATACCATACCATAGTATACAAACCTGTGTGTAACTCTGATACGATAACCAATTAGCAGATTAGAGATAAGATATAACATAGTATACAAATCTGGTGCGTAACTCTGATACGATAATCAATTAGAGAAATAACATTCTATAGTATAACAGTATATGAGGAATAACTTAAATAGAACTGCAATTAGAAGACAGAGAGTCGAGGCGTTGAAAAACCACGTGGTTCAAAACAATATCCTGTTTAATGACCCATCAGGTAAAAGAGGAAATCATAAAGACTACCTAAATGCCATCATCGCTCATAGGTATATGCCAGCCCGCAGACCGGTTCCTACACCGAGGGCACCGATTCCTGCTCCGAGAGCACCTAGACCAGCTCCAAGACCTGTGCCTGCACCGAGAGCACCCAGATCTGCTCCAAGACCTGTGCCTGCACCGAGAGCACCCATATCTGCATCAAGACCTGTGCCTGCACCGAGACCTGCACCGAGACCTGTGCCTGCTCCAAGGTTCAGACGGGCCCCTGGGACAAATGGCAATTACCTCCGCAGCTGGCAGATGAATATCGTAGATGGGCACCGATTGGGGAATGACCCACTAGCCCTTTTAGATAATGTTGGCCCCGAAATTCACCGAAAGGTAGCAGAAGAAGTTGGAGCCCTTCGTGGATTAAGATTCCAGTTAGCACTCAGAGTGGGGCTGAAGAAGAATAAAGGTGATGAGGGGACAGAATTCACAAACCCAGTATTTCGCAGCCGTCAGATGGATGTCCTGCAAGTGAGTGAGATTGATGCAGCGCTCAACAACGCTTTCCCACGCATGATAAAATCTCTTGAGCAATGGACTCAGAGAGGGTCAGGATGGGTGGTGGATAGAGTGGAGGACCTCTGGATAAATATTGCCCGGTACCAACCACTACGAGGTGGGTCCTATATCGGTTTGCCGAAAGAACTCAAAGCTAGAAAGACTATCATCAATGTAAAAAACTGTGATGATAACTGTCTTTGCTGAGCTCTCCGATCTGCTTTGTTTCCAGCAAAGATACATCCAGAAAGATGCAGCAGCAAGTATCCCTCAAAAGACGGCTTAAACTTTGAAGGAATAAATGCATCAGCTCCACTCTCCCAGATCGGGAAGGTCGAAAAACAAAACAATCTGGCTATTAACGTCTTCGGTTGGGATAAAGGGGTGATCGTTCACAGACTCAGCAAACAAGACACGAACATTCCCAGAATCATAATTCTATTGATTAAGAAGGCATATAAGTTCCACTACACGTAGGTCAAAAGTCTCAGCCGCCTGCTCTTTGATTAAAGTGCCAATCAAAGGCATAAGCACTCTTGTGAGAGGTGTCTGCATGGCTATTCCAGGGAAGATCTGCTCGAGGCCCATAGACCTGATTGCATAAGAATTGGTCAAATAGCTGTATGTATTGAGATGCCGAAAGAAGGCGAAAATAAGCTGTCGTTCCAGAACTATCACAAGCAACTTAAAGCGCCCTACGTAATCTACGCAGGCTTTGAGGCACTCACCTGTAAGATAGATGGTCCTGGATCCAACCCCGCACACTCCAATACCCAAAAGACTCAACAGCACGAAGCTTGTGGCTATGGGTATGTTGTGGTCAGGTGTGATGGTCGTACAGAACCTCCTGTAGTATATCGAGGGCAAAATGCAGCTGGGAAGTTCATTGAGGCTTTGCAGCAGGAAGAAACTAAGATTAAAGCAGTTCTGGCAAACCCTCGACCTATGATAATGACCAGAGAGGACTGGCGCGCACACCGGACAGCACAGGCTTGTTCAATTTGTAAAGACTTCTACATGGTGACTCTGTCCGCAACCACTGCCATATCACAGGTAAGCACAGGGGTGCTGCGCACAATGCCGGCAACCTGAAGATGCGCCTGAGCCCCAAAACAACCACAAATCCCAGTTGTGTTCCATAACCTGCGGGGCTATGACTCTTATTTGATCATGCAAGCCATCAGCAAAGTGCAAGGGAAAATAATCTGCATCCCCAATAAGATGGAGAAATATATGTCCTTCTCCCTTGGTCAGTTGAGGTTCATCGACAGCGCACAATTCCTGCTTGCATCATTGGATAAGCTGGTTGCGGCTAACAACTCTGTAGATTTCCATATCACAACTGAATATGAAACGAATGATACAAAGAGACAATTGTTATTGCGGAAGGGGACTTATCCCTATGAGTATATGGATTCCTGAGAACGGTTTGGGGAATGCCTACCTCCGCAAGATGCCTTCTATAGCAAGCTTACGGAGGAACATATTTGCAATGAGGATTATCAAAATGCGCAAGAGGTTTGGGGGGCATTCGAATGTGATACTATGAGAGATTATCACGACCTATACCTGCGGACTGATGTGCTTCTACTAGCTGATGTCTTCAAGATATATCGGAAGACTTGCTTACGGCAGTATGGTCTGGATCCAGCACACTATTATACAATCCCTGGATTATCTTGGGATGCACTTTTGAAATATACAGGTGTAGAATTGGAACTGTTAACCGACTATGACATGCACCTGTTCTTTAAAAAAGGTACGAGAGATGGTATTTCCATGGTATCCGAGCGCTATACTAAAGCCAAGAACCCCTATGTCTCAGGCTATGACGACTCCAAGCCTAAAAATCATATTCTCTACCTAGATGCAAATAACCTGTATGGTTGGGCGATGAGTCAAGCACTACCCACGGGTGGATTTGAATGGGTGGATAAAGTGCCCTCGCTGGATAAGTTTTCACCCGATGCAGAAAAGGGTTACATACTCGAGGTGGACCTTGAGTATCCTCAAGAGCTACACGACGTCCACAATGCATACCCACTTGCTTCGAAACGCATGAAGATTCCAAAGGATTGGCTGTAAGATTATCAGAAAGGGCTTCTAAACTCGTCAACTGATGTTGAAAAGTTGGTTCCCAATCTTTGCGATAAAAAAGCGCTATGTTGTGCACTACCGAAATTTACAATTCTACCTCTCGGTTTGATCAAAGACAGTAGATGGAACCCTTTATCAGAATGAATACAGAACTCCGCAAGAAGGCCAAGACCAGCTTTGAGAAGGACCTCTACGAACTGAAGAACAATAGCGTCTTTCGTAAGACTATGGAAAATCTGCGTAAGCGTGTAGATGTCAAACTCGTGAGGGCCTCTGTAGATGACAAGCTTCGCCTGTGGGTAGCTAGTCCCGCGTTTGCAAGGCATGTGGTATTTGATGATGATCTAGCCGCCCTACACATACTCAAACGCCGGCTGATGCTTAACCGACCAGTCTACGTTGGGATCTGTGTCCTGGACGTGAGTAAACATCTGATGTACGATTTTTATTACAACAACCTGAAGGAACAATATGGGGTGCGGTGCAATCTTCTCTATACGGATACGGATAGTCTTCTACTTGAAATCCAAACCGAGGATGTGTATGCCGATATGAGTTCTGAGTCACACCTCTATGACACGAGTGATTATCCGACAGACCACCCGCTCCACTATACCACGAACAAAAAGGTGCTTGGCAAAATGAAAGACGAATGTGCTGGAGTACCCATTAGCGAGTATGTAAGACTTCGACCCAAAATGTATTATATCCTGAAGGAAGATGGTGGTAAGATCCGAGAAGCAAAAGGCGTTAAAAAGTATGTTGTGAGAAAAAATATACGACATCAGTAGTACAAAGAAGCACTGTATGACAGCAACACATCTCGTCATGGTATGAATCTATTGAGAAGCGAACACCACATTATAAATAGCATGCAAAAGAATAAAATGTCCTTGTCACCTCTTGATACCAAGCGCTGGGTTGTGAGTGGATCACCCACCACTATGGCCTTTGGCTACATGGGTTAAACATACAATATATATATATATATATATATATATATATATATATATATATATATATATATATATATATATATATATATATATATATATATATATATATATATATATATATATATATATATATATATATATATATATATATATATATATATATATATATATATATATATATATATATATATATATATATATATATATATATATATATATATATATATATATATATATATATATATATATATATATATATGTATATATATATATATATATATATATAATATATATATATATATATATATATATATATATATATATATATATATATATATATATATATATATATATATATATATATATATATATATATATATATATATATATATATATATATATATATATATATATATATATATATATATATATATATATATATATATATATATATATATATATATATATATATATATATATATATATATATATATATATATATATATATAAATATAAAAAAATTGCGGGAATTTATTGGTTTCGCGAATACGTATCACCCGTCCATTAAATTTACTTATGATTTTTTCCGGGATGAATTACCTTTTTTGGATGTTCTGGTCAAAATCCGTGAGGGTTCATTGGTTACCTCCTTATACACCAAGCCCACTGATAGTCATGCTTACCTAGTTTATAATAGCAATCATCCCCAACACGCTAAGGAATCTATCATTTATAGCCAGTTTCTTCGTCTTAAGAGAATTTGTTCTGACCCTCTTGATCTCAAGATCTAACTTAACGTTATGTCGGGGCACTTTCTTAAAAGGGGCTATCCCTTGAAACTGTTAAGGAAATTCATGGACAAGGTTATTCCTGTCAATCGCAGTGAGCTTTTAGAGTATCAATCGCAGTGAGCTTTTAGAGTATCGGATCAAGACTAAGACCGCACGCATTCCCCTCGTAGTTTCGCACAGTACACAGATACAGCCTCTCTTGAAGTGTATTAAATCGTCATGGGGGATATTGAAACACGCCCCAGAGGTTGGAGGAATTTTCTCTGCACCACCGGTTGTGGCACTAAGGCAGCCGCCGAGTCTTAGGAATTTGTTGGTACGTTTCAACATATCGCGCAGGGTGCCTGGGCGAGGCAATAAACCCTGCAGGAAGCCGCGTTGTCAAATCTGCATGCACATAGTCACGGATGAGACGGTATCTCTCCCGAGGAATCACGTGATCAAACCGGGAACTTTTTCCTGTGATTCTTCTAACGTGGTTTACTGCGTGATGTGTTCGAAATGTCCGAAAATGTCTTACATTGGTGAGACTGGAACCTCTTTCCGATTGAGCTTCAATAACCACAAGCAGTCTATTCGCGATTTTGATGGTGATAGTGAGGGTTATCCCGTGGCAGAGCATTTTAATTTGCCTAGACATAAGTTGGAACATTTGAAGGTGGTTCTCATCAGGGGGAACTTTAGAAGCACGGAAGACAGAAAGTTGTTTGAATTGCAATTTATGATTAAAACTAAGAGCCACATCCATGGACTTAATAAAGACCTGTCTAATCTTTCTCCTTTTTCTGTTTTTAGGGAAAATGTTTCCACTTCCACTTCGTCTCAATAGTCCTTCTCTTGTTTTTGTGCCTCAGCGCATTTTGGCGCCGGTTTTTTTTTTTTTTCGTTTTTTTTCTTTTTCTGCGCGCTTTTCCCCTTTTGCGCCTACTATTTTACGCGTACGATTTTTGGCGCTCTTTGAAATGTGCTAACGTGCAAGCTCTCCTTGCTGTTATCTTCTAGCGTCATTTAACTTCATACCACTGAAGAAGGAAACAGGAGTTTTCGAAATATTTGGTTTTTAAAATAATCTGTTGGCTAGAGACATTGTAATTTTTTTGTTTATATATTATTTTTTTGTAATGGCCAATGCGGAACTTATCTTTTAGATTTGAGTTGAGCTATATATATATATATATATATATATATATATATATATATATATATATATATATATATATATATATATATATATATATATATATATATATATATATATATATATATATATATATATATATATATATATATATATATATATATATATATATATATATATATATATATATATATATATATATATATATATATATATATATATATATATATATATATATATATATATATATATATATATATATATATATATATATATATATATATATATATATATATATATATATATATATATATATATATATATATATATATATATAAAACAAAATAGGAAAAAATGGCAATGTCTCTAGCCAACAGATTATTTTAAAACCAAATATTTCGAAAACTCCTGTTTCCTTCTTCAGTGGTATGATAATTATAAAAAGAATATAGAATAATAATAAAACAATATTTTTCTGTCATCAATAGTGGTGGGTATAAAGTGCCCAGTCCACCAAGTGAAATAAAAAACGATCGCAAAAGTGTCCCAGAACCAGCCTTTTGTATACTACTAGGTTTTATTTATTTACCTTACATTACAATGTTTGGTACATGAAATTAAAAACATACAGGCATTGCAATTTTCCATATAAAAGAGATTAAATTCGCTATGAGAAATGTTTTTGGGGACTAAATCAGCTTGAAATGATAGTCTGTGACTCTGTATGCAAAAATATGCGTGAGCGTTTGTATTGAGTGTCCGCACGCTCGATACTGGAACGCGCATACACCCTTATACGTAATGCATTAATAACATTCCATTTAGACGCATATAACAACAATATTTTATCACGATCTGAACGTCAGTGGGCACTTTAGAACAAAATCATGAAATTATTTTGAAACCTTTCCGAGTATCATCAGTGTCCTACCATAGTTTTGTAAGTACCGTAAATGTATTCTTTGGCGACTGGTTTACTTAAGATCGAATACCTGCTAGGATAGGGAAATGAGAATTCCATCACTTATCTTCGTAGGTCTAGTGCCAGTACAGCCTAACATGTTAGAGTGTAAGCGTAGGCTTGTGTTGCATACAATAACTATTAAGGTTGAAAATCTTTAGAAAAAATATAATTTTGGCAAACTATCAAATACAGTTCTTTGAATGTTATTTCAGAATAAGGTAGTCTGAGAGTGAAAGGTCGAAATTCGCCAAAGTAATCGTCACTTTCAGTACAAATATTGTTCTCGATTGTTACTATCAAATACAGTTCTTTGAATGTTATTTCAGAATAAGGTAGTCTAAGAGTGAAAGGTCGAAACTCGCCAAGGTAATTGTCACTTTCATATCAAATATTGTTCTCGATTGTTAGCCTAACGTGTTAATTGGCAACATTCGGCTATACATTTTTCTTGAAGCAATAGGAAATAATGGAATAAAAAATAAAAATTTGCCTGGAACAAATGCATTTAATTGATTAATTAATTGACTGAGTAATTGATTGATTGATTGATTGATTGATTGATTGATTGATTGATCAGCCAGTCAGTCGGCCGGCCGACCGGCCGACCGATCGACCGACCGACCGAACGAACGACTGACACCGACCGACCGACCAGTCGATCGACCGACCGATCGATCGATCGATCGATCAATCAAACAATCAATCAATCAATCAATCAATTGATTAATTGATTACCTAATTGCCTGCCTACTTGTTTGTTTGTTTGTTTGTTTGTTTGTTTACTGCTTGTTCACTTACTCACGCCATGGAAACTGGAGAAAAAGCACCTGCCCAATGAGCCTTATTGCAATAAAACAGGTGCTACAGATTCATCATTTGCTTTGAAATCAGCTATTTATGACGATGGATTGAGGTACATGCGAGGCCGATGGGTAAGGCTGGTATTTCAATCGTGTGAAGTAGTGCGTCTACGTCTTTCAAACAGTCATTAAGAAGATAAATATTACCAGCATAGTCCAGATCTGTGGACACATTAGAGCAGATCAAAGAGAATAGCCTAGAACTATTATAAATAGATAGAGATAAGATGTTATTAGAAGCAAATTTACCAGTTAGTGGAGTGCAAATTTGTATTCTCACGGTTCATTTCCCCAACAAAATTATGAATTGTTTCACTTTGGTGAACATTTTTATAGGGTGTATCAAGACTCCAGCGTCTTAATATTTCTATGCTAACCTTAAACGCGTATGTATCAGCAAGTAAGAAGGTGACATACCTCTTCTCATTTCACAATATTTGCTCTAAGTACTCTAACAACGAGTAACATTAAATAACATGAAAACTGATAAACGTTTCGTGACACGAAATGCCTATAACACCGCAGAAGGTTTGAATAAATTTTGCAATCAACGTCAGCTGGTCTTTTTGAACCTTAACAATTGAAGCTATCTAAGTTTGCTAAAATGCAACTTATATCACTTAATTCTACTTGTTTAGCAACATTCCCAAGTGTTCCTTAGCCAAAGGATGCACAAAGCGATATTCATTGCTAATAGGCACGCCCTCATTAATATGAAACTTAGCTTATAATATTTCATGCCATGCATAAGCGACCAGAAGACACCAGAATAGCTTCAGACGAAATATATAGATTTGCAGCACTTGGAAGGGAACTGACGGAACTTTAAATAATTAGATTTGAACGATGAATGAAATGAAATCAATATCCGTGACCGAAATTCCGAACATGCACAAAATAAATCTGACAAAGTTATACGATAACATTGCAGGGATATCTTCTTTTAAGGTGGATGGATACACAGTGAACCTAAACCTGTATCATGTTTCGTAGAAGCAACTCATGTACGAAATAAATGGAATTAGACACATGTACAGAGGATTTAGGATGAAAAACAAACATATAAGAGCGATACTTCATATGTGAAATTAATCAAAGGTAAACTATCAGGTAAACTGACACAATTAATTACTTTAAAGATTATCCGGCAGACACAAATTGGTCAATACAATCCAACGTCAAAGTATGAAAAGCAGGGGGATTCGGAACAAAGCATTTTAAATCAAGATGATACTTGTCTCCTTAGTTATGTGAT
>JAIGNY010004509.1:3780000-3845000 GCA_020152595.1 Chiridota heheva
ATTTGACACATGTATTATTTGATCTTTTATATGATAGATTTGACACATGTATTATCTGATCTTTTATATGATTGATTTGACACATGTATTATCTGATCTTTTATATGATAGATTTGACACATGTATTATCTGATCTTTTATATGATAGATTTGACACATGTACTATCTGATCTTTTATATGAATGATTTGACACATGTATTATCTGATATTTTATATGATAGATTTGACACATGTATTATCTGATCTTTTATATGATTGATTTGACACATGTATTATCTGATCTTTTACATGATTGATTTGACACATGTATTATCTGATCTTTTATATGATAGATTTGACACATGTATTATTTGATCTTTTATATGATAGATTTGACACATGTATTATCTGATCTTTTATATGATTGATTTGACACATGTATTATCTGATCTTTTATATGATAGATTTGACACATGTATTATCTGATCTTTTATATGATAGATTTGACACATGTACTATCTGATCTTTTATATGAATGATTTGACACATGTATTATCTGAACTTTTATATGATAGATTTGACACATGTATTATCTGATCTTTTATATGATTGATTTGACACATGTATTATCTGATCTTTTATATGATTGATTTGACACTATGTATCATCTGATCTTTTATATGATAGATTTGACACATGTATTATTTGATCTTTTATAAGAGTGACTTGACACATGTATTACCTGATCTTACATATGATTGATTTGATACATGTATTATTTGATCTTTTATATGATAGATTTGACACATGTATTATCTGATCTTTTATATGATTGATTTGACACATGTATTATCTGATCTTTTACATGATTGATTTGACACATGTATTATCTGATCTTTTATATGATAGATTTGACACATGTATTATTTGATCTTTTATATGATAGATTTGACACATGTATTATCTGATCTTTTATATGATTGATTTGACACATGTATTATCTGATCTTTTATATGATAGATTTGACACATGTATTATCTGATCTTTTATATGATAGATTTGACACATGTACTATCTGATCTTTTATATGAATGATTTGACACATGTATTATCTGATATTTTATATGATAGATTTGACACATGTATTATCTGATCTTTTATATGATTGATTTGACACATGTATTATCTGATCTTTTACATGATTGATTTGACACATGTATTATCTGATCTTTTATATGATAGATTTGACACATGTATTATTTGATCTTTTATATGATAGATTTGACACATGTATTATCTGATCTTTTATATGATTGATTTGACACATGTATTATCTGATCTTTTATATGATAGATTTGACACATGTATTATCTGATCTTTTATATGATAGATTTGACACATGTACTATCTGATCTTTTATATGAATGATTTGACACATGTATTATCTGAACTTTTATATGATAGATTTGACACATGTATTATCTGATCTTTTATATGATTGATTTGACACATGTATTATCTGCTCTTTTTATGATAGATTTGACACATGTATTATCTGATCTTTTTATGATAGATTTGACACCATGTATTATCTGATCTTTTATATGATAGATTTGACCCATGTATTATCTGATCTTTTTATGATAGATTTGACACCATGTATTACCTGATATTTTATATGATTGATTTGACACATGTATTATCTGATCTTTTTTATGATAGATTTGCCACATGTATTATCTGAACTTTTACATGATAGATTTGACACCATGTATTATCTGATGTTTTATATGATAGATTTGACACCATGTATTTTAGAAGCAAAAGTTATTCTAGGTTGACTCCTTATAATTTGTTCTTGATTCTGATATGTGACAAATTAATTCAGTGAAGTTTGAAGTCAAAAGATATATTTGTCGAAGGGTATGAATTTGACATTCCCTTTTTAATATTTAACCATCTGAGTATGATCTTTGCTGAACATTAAGTTGAAACAGAAAGAAAATTAATCCCTCAATTTCACTGCTATACCATGTCCTTTGTAGCAATAACTACAAAGAATGAACATCGTAATTTATTTGTGGACCTACTTGTTTCTTTGAGCTTGCAACATATCTGTACAAATGATTGCAAACGGATACAACCGATCAAAAAGTGAGTTTATACTGCCAATATCATGCCCTATATATATTGGCAATAACTATCAATAATGAAAGCCTGAAGTAGATATCAGGCATCATTGCTTGTATTTAAACAAAATACTTGGATTCGAAACATCATGAAATATATATAGAATAATTCAAATCGTATATTATTAAAACTTGTATTATTATTATTAGAAATATTATTCAAAATACTATATTTCAATATTTTAATATAAATATTTTTGACATTTCTAGACACACAAAGAACATCATCACATATTCCCACAATTTACTGTACTTTTTCAAGGAGGGCAGGCTCCTACCCAAACGTATAAGAATACACAACGGTCACTGTCCTAACTCTCTGCACATACATGACAAGTGTTTGAACTTTTACGGATTATCAATAAAAAGGGAACTAGTTTAATCTGACTTGAATTTACCTTAGCTACATAAAAACATCAATTATTCGAAACCCAGCATATAATTTGCATTACATAGTAACAGTTACAATCTCCAATGGATATGATCATACTGCATCTTCTTGTTTAGAATTCCTCGATAGGCAGATGCATTTCCTACTTTGCAAGAGTGTACGCAGGCAGATCATATTATTCTTATTTGTCATTCTTTACATTTAGTAAAGATTACAATGTGGTTGATAATACGGGAGTGTTAGCGATGTGGAATAAACTTTATCAGTTTTAAGTCCTTCCAACAGCTTTTTCCCTAACGGAAAAAAGTTTGATAAGGAAAGACAGATTTCTTCATAAAAAAAAATATATATATATATATATATATATATATATATATATATATATATATATATATATATATATATATATATATATATATATATATATATATATATATATATATATATATATATATATATATATATATATATATATATATATATATATATATATATATATATATATATATATATATATATATATATATATATATATATATATATATATATTATATATATATATATATTTATATATATATAGTAAAAAACATACTTAATGACATGAAAGTTATAATTTGACAACTTTGTTATACCCATATATTTGTTATGTTTCTTGTATTCACATAGTATTATCAGCATTTGGAACTTACACACGCAATCTATTACAATGGTAACTATAACCTTAAACTGATAAAGGTCCAATTGTTATCAAAAAATACAAGTTGCAGATTTGTATATTCAATACCTGTTACACCCTTTTTTTTTTTTTTTTTTTTTTTTTTTGAGCAAGACAAGTTCCTTCAGACAAATTAACCACAAACTGTCAAATGAGCAATATCATTAATAATCAACATATCATTTGCGATGGAATGGTGTCCGATCCAGGAACGCTATCAATTTCTTGAACCACGGAAATCCTATCCGGAACGCACCGCCAATTGGATTACCTCGAGTTTTTCCTTTCGTGAAATTGACATGATTGAGACATGCGGAGTACAGGTTGATTCAATAACGCAGCTCTCCTCCGAAGTCTATTGTGTAAATGTAGGGGTGTTTAGTATTTCTTAAAAAACGAATTTCGTTTTACCATGTTTTATTAACAAACCAGAGAAGAAAATGTTTTGAAGGTCCGATGCATAATGTGGGTTATGTTTCTGCAGTATCGTATAAAGCCCCACCCACTATGCATACAGTATGGCTATAATTCATTATTTATTTAACACTAATTTTAGCTTCTTGCATTGTTGTGCACACTATTTCATCGATTAAAAGAGGGCCTTAGCAAAGAGAGCTATATATCTATGTATATTATTATCTATTTTTTTAGCGCGGCCACCCTCTATTGCGTGAAAATTCATGGCTTATATCGTTTATTCTTAGTGTGTGTACTTAGTGTGTGCTATTAGCCTGTTGGACTGGAGGGGTGGGGGAGGGGGAAGGTTGTCGGTAAAAAAAAAAAAAGACAAGGTTGATGCTGGAGAGCAAAAAAAAAAAGTCTTTGCCTCAAATCTGAAACTTACCAAAAAGTTGGAACCTTTTTTAACTTGGCATTTAAAATCCCCATAGAATGAAGGGACATTTATTTCTGTAGGCTTGTTCAAATTGATTTTAAGAATAAATCGCATTATTTCATTTTGACTTACTTGTAAATTGATTTATATTGTCAACTTCAATAGCCTACCACGTGGGCCAACAGGTAAAAGACAAATGGCGTTGGAAACACGTGGGCCGACAAAAACATTACAAATGGCGCTAGAATTACGTGGGGTGACAAGCAAAATACAAATAGCGCTGGAAAAACGTGAGCCGACAAGCACAGTCGAAATGGCACTGGCCTCAATTTGCGTAGCTAAAAGAGGACATGTGAAATTGTCCCTGATCAGAACAAGAACATAGTGGGGTAAAGGGTAAACATTGATAAAATACTGATCTGAAAGAGTGAAGTATTTTATCTAAAGTGAAATAGTGAAGTATTTCTAGTTGATTCCCTGATCGAGACATAGTGGTAAACATTCGGAAAGATTTGTATGTAAATTATATTTGCACTTTCGATCAACAAGTCTCTTGGCTTTTCAAATATATTGCAAAATGGTATCTGAACTTTTAATGACAGAATGCCTTTGCCCTGCAGAAAAACGTATCTGAAAAAGGTTTAGGTCTACCTTATTAACACATGCCTTGACTCGGTTATGGGGATCTACGGTACCAATAAGGGCTAAAAGGGGTGACAGGACTAACATCCCTCCTATTAAACATGCCACTAAATGTCATTATAGCGCTCTGTCATCATTATCCTCAACTGGCTCTTTAGGTATATCCAAATACCTAACTTTGCTGTAGCTTTTCAGGAATGATTAAAAATAGAGGTAAATATTGTGACCGTGTACTATACAAAGTACTTCACGAAGTAGTGGAACAACTGCTTTAATTACCTGAACTCTTGTTTTAAAGTATTTGTAATATTACAAATCTCCTTTAGATTAAAGAATTTGTTTAGAATTATGTGAAAGAGGACATTAATATAATCAAAATGGTGAAGAAACTACTTCAAGATCTTATTACATTAAGAAGATATTTAAGTTTAAAGCTCTGTCTTATCTGTTCAGAAATGACTAGTATATTTCCTGTGTAGGTTGGCGCCTTGAAAATCGTATTCTTAACAAAAAAATCTTCATGTTTACTGTTCTCTTTCATAAATAGGTCAACACTCTTTCAGAATAATCTGTAAATGCCATACAATTGCAAATATGATACAGCAGCTAATTTGTATCATTAATCATTCATCGAAATTAATTGAAAAGAAATTTACGTACCCCTCATTTATCATCGAACTTGCTTTTAATAGAGAAGTAGCAATGTACTTTGCAGTTCTGTAATACCTTTGAATACACATTTTTTGCACCATTTAGATGAACTTTATTACCAGAAAACGTGAAACCAAAAATATAAAAATTGGCTAGAAGCAATAAAATCATAATCCTACCAGACAGAACACCAATTAATACATTGATCAAATTTATAGACAAGACAAAAGACGTACTGGTTTTGATCCAATGAGAGAAGTTTTCCCAGAATCGAGAAAACACATTACAGTTATATAACAGATTGACTTAGGTTTCTACTTTAGTCTGGCAAAAGGAGAAAAGTTCGCTATCTTTTATGTCAATATTCGTAATATAAAAAAGACTATACAAAACTGTTGCAATTAAGAATGTGGTTGGCAAACCGATGAAAATCACTGAAACTTGATGTCGTGCGTAGATAAGAAAGGACGTCAATTAATACCAGAAACAAAATTCTGGCTTACTTCAGAACTTATTTTGTCATTCCATTTCTTCCTTGAACAGTTGAAGATGATTCATAAGTACTGTTTTTCGTGAAACTATCCTAAAAACTTTTGCTGCGAGATTTAAACTGTTTGATTGTTTTAAAAAGTACAGGCATGTATACATTAAACAAAATTTTATTTAAGTTTGAGAGTGAGTGACTCTGTGAAACTTTTTTAATAGAGCAAACAATACCGTGGTAAGGACATTAGTAATTGAATAAACTTTTGAGTGAAGATATGATAATTGTTACTTGAGTTACTGTCGTCATTAAGTAAATCATTGACACAACGAACACCTTCATCATACATTGATTTACAAGAAATAGTTTTGCCATCTCTGCGACAATGGTCATTATACCAAATTGGTTGCAAATAAAACTCCCGACATGCGCTATACCGAACAAGGCTGTACGAAAGAGCAAATCTTTCCAAGCGATGAGTACGCCCTTCTAGAGCTTATTTGAAAAAAAGTTTGCAATGCCATTTAATGATTCACTAACAAATTCAAACACTAAATTACACGAAAAGGAACCGTTGGAATTTAAAAAGATTCATTAACTTATTTAATGATGAAATAATTCGCTGCATCAATCTCAACTTTAAGGATTTTTAAATGATTGAAAATGTTCACCTTAACGTTAATTTTAATACCACCTTGTCTATAGTTCTGTACTACTTGGTCTCATTTAATTATATCAGTAGATCCTCATACAAACTTTAAACAATAATTTGTTAAGACTAAGTAACTAGAAAGTATTGCCGTTGTTTCAGGCAAAAGGAACGTGACTGCAAATTATATTACCAGAACGCCTTTCTTTAATTAAACCAGACAGCCCTACAAACGAAGCCTCGTCATATTTGTTTGGAAATGAATAGAAATAAATCATTTATATGTACACACTGTTTAAGAGAATCCTCAGTACCATCTAAAAAGAAAATGGTATATATAGTCAGCGTATTGCGATAGATAGAAATGAGTTAACCACATGAACACAAAAATGAACACATTCATTGAAACTATTTGAAACATATTGCCACTGCGTTTTACACAAAGATTTACCGTCTTAACCCCGAAATTTTACCTATTACCGGCATGGAGCGTCAGGATCGGCCGATTTGTTCCGTCAAATTTCTGGGTTAATGTTTCTTACAATATAAAAGTTTGATTTTCGTGCTCATTTGGTAAAATATTGAGGTACATTACAATAAGGTATACCTACCGTTTTTGAAAAAGAAAAGGTCCTCCATATGTGCTGTAACGTTGTAGCACACCCTGTAGATTTATATTTCCGAGGTGTATAGAAATGGTCCTTTTTGACTATCATCTGCTGTTTTCGCTGGTAGACATCCTGATATTTTTGATTGTTTAACTAGTAAAGAAGTTGTGTGTATGCTAATTTCAAGTGGAAACAGTGAAAAACATTCGAAAAATGTAAAATTTCACTCTCTCTCTCTGGCATTTTCCCTCTAATATTCTTATTTTTTCATTTTTCCTTACAAATTTTAACTCTAACCATGCTTTGTGTTTAAACGGAGAGGAAACTATAATCTTCTTTCCCAGTTGGGAAATATACGGTAGATGGGGAAAATAAATCACTATATGAAATTAATTAACATAAATCTCCCAGAATACCAATCCTATTTGAATAAATACCTTGCCATGCTATACACACACAACATACCCCACACACACACACACAATACACATCCCCACCCACACCTAGGTTAACAGATGTCGTATTATCATTGATTATACGTAGTTTGGCCGGTGATCAAGGCAAACCTGTACTATTTCTATCCTTCCAGTAGGTATGCGTATAATTTCATAACATAAGCCTGCAGATTGGAAACATACTTAAGCTAACATACTGCACACAACAAACAATATCTCCTCATCCGTGTGATGCAACACGAATTGCAGATCGCTGCAACTTAAAGGACTGACAGGTGTACACTGGTTTAAATAGAATTGAAGATTACTCATTATCGACAAGAAAATTTTCAGCTGAATTAGAGTATACTTCTTAAGTTTGATATAAATAATTTTCATGGCAGAAAGCATTTTTCGTCGAAAAAAGGTGTACACAAAAAAATAATCTTAAGTATCAGGGAGCGCTGACGGTTCTATAGCCTGTTGGCTGGCTTGGATGGATTTAGCTTAGCTTAGCTGTACAGTTTAACAAAAAACAAAACCCACCGTGTTCAAAACTCACCATTTAAAAAATAATTTATCATTATTTTATTTTTTTAAGGGAGGGGGAAAAGAGGGGGGGGGGTGGGAGAGAGGTGGTGGCTAATGCCGTTCAGTGTATCACCAATTAAATATTTTACGTTAAACATTTCGAAATTTGTAGGCTTGACAATTTCATTAGATTTGTTAATGTTGAAGACTATTTACGTTCTTGGGAACAAAGCTCCTGAGAACATATTGTGATCTTACGAAGGATTCGATCACGCGACTGCATTCTTTTGTCTAGCATACCTCGAGTTTGCTATCAGTAATACAGTCAAATCTAATGAACGATAATAGCATTTCCCTTACAAAAAATACCGACAACAGATTTGTTCCAATTTCCAATTTTCTCCACCAAAAGCTTCATATAACAATACAAATTACCCCTGCTTTTCCACTCTTTCAACCCATATTTTACCATTATATGACAACCATTAGCATACACATTAACAACACTTTCATTTTTGACAAGCATTTTCAATATTTTATGTGGTGGGTAGACCATGGTTTACCACCTTATCGTACATTTATCAGATTTTTCTAGAAAAATACCTTTTCCCACATCATGTTGGTCAACATCTTGGTTTTTATATGAGGCATGGACTTGCTTGCAAATGGTGGAATTTGTAGGTATTACTAAACCTGCATTGACAACCGTATTGTTTATAGCATATAATTTGATTAATACAATACATGTTCACTTAAAAAACATGATGTCATGGCCATTGATCCGGCATTGATCACCACTGCCAACCAACGGTCGGTTTTGTCGTGCAAATGGTGGTTTTTGGTTAAAAAGGTATGATTGGGGGAATGAGTGTCAAATTCAACATTGGACAATGTGGTCATTGAAGTCCAACCAACCAATGGTCGTCAATGGTTGTCAAACATGGGAAAAGAGAGAAATAGTTCCAAATGCGCTCTTGTCAGACAACCATGGAAAATCTTAATGTATTTTATTGATAAAAAATAACCAGGTAAAGTAGGGCACCACCATTTTCTTGGTCGTTATTTTTGCAAGGGATATTTGAGGACGTGGATGACAAAATTCGAAACACTACAAAAATGTTAGAACAATATGCAGCAAAATCAGGTAATTTTGCAATAAGATCATTTAGGGAAACAATTATGAAAAAGCGACAATTTTTGGATCAAGATCTGGAAATATTGAGAAATATGCTCAATTAAATGTATATTAGGTGCAACGTAAGTGTAAGATATATGAATCCACCTGATAATCTATATAACTGTTGCAGAAGTATAAAGTATCTAAACAGTATTGGGTGAAATAATTGTGTGGCTGAGCAGTCCAGGAGGACCCCACTTTTAAGGTATTTTGAAATGCCTAATTTTTGTGAATATTTCATGCATTGTACATGCGCAATGACCATCCGCTATGATAGTTTTGCTTACTTACATACTGCAGTCTGAAAATGACAAAAAAACTCTATCGATATTGCCATATATTAGTGCACTTTAATTTTCTCGTAATCTGTTTTTTTTATTTTGGGTAAGGTTGATCAAATTAAGGCGACACTGACCCTATGAATTTGGACACTGTGATGGGTTGACTAAGTGCTAGAAACACTTAGGATTTTAGCCACAGCTGTAGTAGGTTGTTATACCATGTTGATCTTGATAATAATTCTTGTAACATTAACACTTTCTAGAAGATTCCTATAGGCCTATGCCTAATGCAAAATAATTATAGAATACATTTTAACCTGCACTTTGAGGGCATTTCAAAAGAAAAAATAATGTAGGGCTTTCACTAAGTTTAAGAAATTGAAGTTCAACTTGATAAAATAATATCTGGCTTAATTGCAGAATACCGCGCAACTCTGTGGAGCCGGTGTGATAGTAGATTTTGACCCTCGTAAATTTGGGCCCCGGTCCTTATTTCCTAGGAATGTCTAGTGAATTTGGTCCCTTTCGGCCTTATTTTACTTAGGTAATTTTTTGGTGTATCTGTGCGGTTCCTTCAATTAATTTTGTATTCTGAAGTGATAAGCTAAAAAATGATAAGAAGTGATAAGCTAATACGCTAAAGAAAAGAGGCGTGCTTTACGCAAAACGGCAGTGAAATTTCGTGTGAAGGAAGAAGAACGGATTTTTCTTGCAAAAAAGGGACAAGTTGTTATCTTCAATTTTCATAGGAAAGAAGGGCCGGACCCAAATTTACCAGCAAACCATTTTTACAATGAGGGGGGAACAAATTTACTCGATGGCTACGGTTTAATTGTCTGGGAGGGGTACGGGGGCAAACGTTCTAGGAAATAAGGGTCGGGGGCCAAAAGCTACTGGGGAGGGCAAAATTGATCTTAACACCGGTTCCATGCTCAAAATTTTACGAAATAATTTTGATAAATCCTTAAAGGAAACGCTATTGGTATATGCCAAATTAAACTATGGGTCATTCTTAATATACACATTTCTGTGGCAAGCGTGGAGCCATCGGAGCCGCTTTAGGATGCATTTATGAAATTATGACAAATTTGTATCGCAAGTGTGGAGCCGCGGAGCCACTTCGGGGTAAATTCATAAGATTATGATTGGACCTTTGGATATTTCCGTTCAAAAATTCTGCGGAGCCACCCCAGGGAAAACCTACTGGACTTACAAAATATTTCCCAACATAATTTCTTCACATTCCGCGGAGCAATGGAGTCAAAACAGGGGGTATCGAGGAGACTTGATTGAAATCATTTTTTTAAACACTCCGTGTAACCGAACCAGTAGGTATCGAGGGGACTTGGATATGTATAATGTATTATCTCTTTAAAATCTTTCATCATAATTATAATTCATGAAAGTCAACGGAGCCGGCTATAAGTTTTCTGCAAATACTTAGATACGATATGATTTTAAAAATTATGACAATACAATTTTTAGGGATTAGTTGGATGGCACCAACATCGTAGAAAGGAGTTCCGCGAAAAATAAACTTCACTGGTAGAACTAAGGTCGAGACACACTCTTAAAACCTCCGGGTCATGTATTTGACCCGGATTTCGGATACAAATATTTTCATCCATTTTGGGATGAATTTCATTAAATCTCGGGTCAATTGTATTTGTTGCGGTATCATTTTCAATCAAATGAAATGATTCGCTCCGGATTAGAATGTAGCGTGTGATGTTATTGGCTGATATACATCATGTGACAAAAGCTCAAATTTACGATCGGTGGTTCAAATTAAACTTAAGGTCTTCAACTGAACTTTCAATTGGCAGCTTATTCTTTGGCATGAAGAAAGAAAAGAAAACTTCAAGAATGGATCCCGTCGAGGCAAAATTAGAATGGGGCTTAGAGAAGTATGTGCAGAACTTCAAAGGTGAGCTGTTTGACACTGTCGATTTTATTTGTTGAGTTACTTTCAGAGTCCATGGTGTGAGACGTTAGGCTAGCCCAGCAGCCCAGTGTATTACTATTAACTGCTTTATGTAAATAACATTAGGCTAGGCCATACATGCCATATTACTAGTAATGGATACAGTACAGCA
Source organism: Chiridota heheva (assembly GCA_020152595.1). Classification (NCBI taxonomy): domain Eukaryota; kingdom Metazoa; phylum Echinodermata; class Holothuroidea; order Apodida; family Chiridotidae; genus Chiridota; species Chiridota heheva. The sequence continues at coordinate 3,791,664 of JAIGNY010004509.1, forward strand.
GTACGTTATGCCGATGTGGCTCAGTCCGTAAATGGCCCAGTTTTACATAGGCCTAAACAAGAAAAACTAGCGTTTGCACAAAATTGATAATCTCACAATTATTGTTTTTCACTCTAGGATACATTATGATTTGATCTAAACAATGACGAAAGTGACCATCCAAATTTAAGCCACGGACCTAAAACTTTCTTGTGAGGCAGCAGCCACGGTAATTTTGCATTGACAAAATTTCAAAAAGTGACGAAAAAAAATATAAAATTCTTCCCGTGTCTGTAACTTTTATTTCTAAACCTAAGTAGGAAGAATATGAAGTAATGCACTTGATGTCACTTGTATGACTCACCTCTATTACCCCCAAAAATGTCAGTCAAAGGTGAGTCATTCCCATATGAAATAGTGACTCAAATGTGCATTATAACAAATTGTCAGTTATCAGAGAGACTCTGGGGTGGGTCAATTTACTTCAGACCCATTGACTTTGTACAGAGGTGATTGATTTAGGGTAAATTATTTCACAAAAAATGTCAGTCACCTAAGTGACTGAGGGATGCGTCAATGTACATATTTTGTCCACCTACTATGGTGCAATGACTCACTTTGTCTGGAGGTGTAGGGGTGAGTCACACAATTGACAAGTACATAAGATATAAGTTAAAAATCACAGAATTGAAGAACTATTAACGCAAAGCCCGGATGGTTATGCAAAACCTGACGAACATTCAACCGAGTCACTGGCCCGTGCAAAATGATAACATTTGAAACACTTGTACGCGCAAAATGAAAATATCCCATTCAGGCCTTCAATAATGAACAAAATTCGCATCACAAAATGATTTCATATACAAAAAATACAGCCAACTACTGCCCTACATTTGTTAAAATTGTCAAAAAGTGCATTTTTTTTTATGGATTTTGTGCCTCAAAAAGCCGTAAAAGTAAAACAGCGTATTACTACATGTACGTCGCACGATGACTTGTCAATCACGCTGGTGCAAACAATATGCGTAATATTCTGCTTGATAATGCGCGTACGCGCTTTGTTTAAACATTCCATTTGATGCACAAATCACGTCGAACGTCAAATGGATGCTCGCATAGTTGTTTAACGGCCGCATTTTATTGCTGTCAGTTTTTAATTTAAACTTTGAACTTTTTAATTTAAAGTTATTTCAACACTTAATACAGTAGGGCACTTCTTAATTATTATTTTTAACTGACAGTGTAAAGAAGTTGTGTAACTTGGCCCATGTTTGTTTTAAGAAAAAGCGAATGCAGTTTTAGTATCGAAAATTAAAGTGCCCTATTTTTGTGTCATTTTTTTTAAACGTGTGGTAGCTCATTGACTTTTAATTTAGGCTCGTGTTTGAAATTGATTTTCAATAAGTGTGTTTTCATACCCTAAATTTTGTACTAACAACTTACAAGTTTAATATTTTACATAGGCTACACAATTTTGTTTTCTTTGAATTTGTTATAAAAAGAAAGGTTTGCATTGAAATTACGTGATTTTTGTAAGACATTGCACAATATGAATAAATTGTGTGAAATTGATCACTTTCAGGTTTTTTCCGTATGCAGCCCCCTTAAGACCCTCTCAGGGGTTCCTATAGTAAATTAACCAATTCGTGGTATTTCAAATTTCATGCGTCTCATTGCTTCCCCGACTTCATAAATTTGATAACCAAAATCTTACATTCTCAATGAAAAGATGTCTCAAATTTCATAGATTCAAATATTTTTCTTTACATTTTGTGTTTTATGAGCAGTGTGTTTTCAAATTGAAACCACTTTTGTCGGCAATTACTTTTTACGGTACACCCGGTAAGTTTTTATATATGTTTCACATTAGACGCACGAATTAAGGTTCATTTGCAGCGTCAACGGGACGAGCGAAACTTCTTTTCTTCCAGGATGTTAACTAAATATAAATAGCAAATTTAAAGAATTTATCACTGGAGTAGAGAAGAGCTCTGAGCGTTATCTATCGACCTCCTCCCTCCTCTAAAAAAGGATTAAAGAATTCCGTATTTTTTGATGAGTGGGCATTGTATTTATAATCTGTCACTACTACGAAAGATCGTTTGGTCATTGTTGGTGACTTAAACTTTCACCTGGATGATCCCAATGATTTGAATTCTCAAAAATTTCACAGACTTCTGAATGTCCATGGATTGAAACAAAATGTCGTTGGTGCCACGCATCGCGCTGGCCACAACTCGAGAAAACAATGATATACTGTACGGTTCACCTTCCATTGTAGGTGCATGTCTCGCCAATATGGATGAAAATGTGACTTTTGATCATAACGCTGTTCATTTTAATCTAAACGTATACAAACCAGAACACATTCACAAGGTTACAACTTTCAAGTTCCTTGGTCTCAGTGTGCCCAATTGTATTGAGATCATTGTAAACTGTGAAGCCCTGAAGAGCGTGGGTCGACCGGTTAATGAGTTAGTGCGTTCCTACAACACATGCCTAAACGAAATAGTCAATCACCATGCACCAAAATGCACAAAGTCTATTATTCTGAGGCCCCATGCCCCCTGGTACACAGATGAACTCAGGGAGGCAAAACACGAACGTAGGAGGGCTGAGAGAGTTTGGAGGAAGACACGTCTGACCGTAAACTGGCAGATTTACAAAAAACAATGTCAAGTTGTAAATAAGCTTCTGATCCAAGAAAAACAGTCTTTTTATTGCAACAAAATAGCCGAATGTGGCGGCAATCAAAAGAGACTGTTTAATCTCGCTACGCACATGATTGGTGTTCCCGGTGATGCATCGTTGCCAACATACAGATGTGTTGAAGATCTCGCCTATAAATTTGGGAAATTCTTTGTGAGCAAAATAAAAGGCACTCGTGAGGAGATCGATTCTGCAATTCTGCAATCGATCGATTCTGCAATCGACTGCAATTAATCTCACATCATTTGCCCCTACCACTAAAGATGAGGTACAAACATGAATTGCAAGGTCCCCACCAAAGTCATGCAGTATCGATCCGATGCCTACGTGGCTATTGAAACATTGTGTAAATGAATTTTTGCCAATCATCACTGCTATCATTAGCCAATCACTTATTGAGTCAGTTGTACCACCCTGCTTCAAGCGTTCAAATGTGAAACCACTAATCAAAAAACTTGGATTAGATAAAGAGGTGCTAAAGAACTACCGACTTGTATCAAACTTACCTTTTATCTCGTAACTTGTCGAAAAAGTTGTGGCATTACACCTTCAGCAACATTTGAAAGACAACGCTTTGTATGACAATCTGCAGTCTGCACATCGCAAGTTCCATTCCACTGAGTCCACATTGCGTAGAGTGCACAACGATATTGCTGCAGCTCTTGGCAAAAAGGCAAACACTGCCTTAATCATTTTAGATCTTTCTGCAGCTTTTATTCTTATCGATCATAAGAATTTATCTAATCGTCTTGAACATACATTTGGATTGTCTCAAATTCATTGCAGTGGTTCAGGTCCTATATAAATGATCAAGTACAATGTGTGGAAATAGGCAATGTGCTACCTCGGGAAAATCAGTTAAATATGGGGGTTCCACAAGGATCAGTCTTAGGTCATTTGATTTACTGTATGTTTACCCGTCCAGTAGGGAAAATCATCAAGCGCCATAAGATCAACTACCTCTGCTATGCGGATGATACCCAATTATCACATATGTTTCCAAGAAATAGACTGCATGTACCCCTAAACTATGTACATCATTATCAACACAAGATATTGAAGTCCTCGCAATCCGAGCCCGCCCTCGTTATCTACCAAGTGCAATATCAAACATTACCATTGTAAACGTGTACACGAGACCCTCATCAAACTTTTCGACAGCCGATAATGAATTGAAAGCAATAATTACAAATCTACAAAAAGAAAACTTCCAAACATTTCACTGCTGTTAGTGATGTTAAAAGACATAATATTGGTTTTCTTGAAAGAATGTCCTTCAAAAATATGGTGGATTTTGTCACCTACCCCCAGGCAAATTCAACTTTGGATGTTGTATATATAAACGGCGACTACTATCTAACAAAAAAATTAGCGCCAATCTCCACGTCCGATCATAACGGCATATTAATCATTCCAAAGTATAATGAAAAACATCGCAGAATTGAAAAGAGAAAAAGAAAAATGGAAAAAGATTTTTCAAAAGGAAACATAATGAATATGCGAGAATGTATTAATAGCACTGATTGGAATATGTTCATGCAATCATCAGATAGCCTTGATGAATTTACAGAAGTAATTTCATCTTACATCGGTTTTGTTGGTGAACAGTGTGTGCCGCTCAAGAAATCGGAATTGGTAAATATGGTTAAACGAATTCCAGCAGATAGCAGGATTGCTCAATTCGTGAAAGACAAACAAAAAGCTATAGAGGATGGAAATAAAGTTCTGAAAAACAAGATTCAGAAAACAATAAACAAGTATGTTCGTGATGTGCGGATTGAAACTTTCGGGCACATAGAGGCAAATTCAGTTTCTTTTTGGAGCTTGATCAAAACTGTTAGAAATTCAAATGAAAACAGTAAAGTACGTCTTGATGAAAATTGGGGAGATGATTTGAATATACGTTTTGGCCGTTTTAATCACTCACGCAATAAAGATATTAACATTTCTCTACCGGAATACACAGGTGATGTGTGTGTATCTGAGATAAATATAGATTATGTATCTATTCTGTATTTTATCAATTTAAGAAGGGTAAAAAAGGAGTTGCATGTGGGTCAGATAAACTCCCTTGGTGGGTTTTTAGATTTTTAAGTGAAGATTTAGTACCATTATTTACCTTTATTTTTCAGGAAACTATCTCCAACAGCCAAATTCCGTCGTTGTGGAAAAATGCCATAACATTTCCTGTCCCCAAAATTAAGACACCTCAAACTGTAAATGATTTTGGACCAATTAATCTCGCTGGTATCGCTTTTAATAGCCTACAGAAAATATTACTGCCTTGTTTGATGGAAAGCGTACAGCAACTTGGAGATGTGTATCAATTTGCTTACAAGAAGGGGGTTACATGTGTAGATGCTGTACTAATTTTAATTACTGATATAGTGACTCATTTGAATTGTAAAGAAACGACCATGTAAAAGGTTCTTTTCCTTGATTTTTCAAGTGCTTTCAATGCAGTCTTGCCAAACTACCCAGATTTGACAATATTTATAAAAGTCCCGTGGCTCATTCATTGGTTGGCAGAGTTTCTTCAAGGGTGGACAAGACAAATTTAAATGGACAAAGGTTTGTCAGAACAATCTGAAATAAATGTAGGTATACCACAGGGAAGCCCTCTATCTGCTGCACTTTTTACCATCTATACTGACGAAATAAGATCAAACGAAAATATTTGTGTGATAAAGTATGCCGATGATACTGCTATTTCATGTAAAATTGCTACAAATTCTGTAAATGAGGATCAAGTAGAGTACCAGTCATTTGTTGATGAGTCTGTGTCAAAAAGTGATGAAAAGAACTTGTTGCTGAACCCAAAAAAATCAAAGGAAATGTGCTTTGTAAACAAAAACGTCAAATATACAGGGCTTTTGAAATCAAAATCAGACAATATATTTATTCAAGGTACAGAAGTTGCAAAATGCGTAAACACTGATTATATTGGTGTATGTATTGATGATAAACTGACTTTTTCCCATCATGTGTCCAAAATTGTATGTAAAGTTTACTATTATGTTTCGAGTTTATCATACATTTTACCTTTTTGTAATCATAATGCTAAAGTTAATCTTTATAAATCAGTTATCTTATCACAGGTTCTTTATGCTGTACCCGTTTGGCATCATTTAATCTTACAGAAAGACAAAGATAGAATCAGGAAATTTTTAAAGTATACTTCAAAGATTTTTAACCTACATTATCCCATGCTTATTGAAATTTTAAATGACAGGGCGAAATCGGAATTCATTGCAATGGCGACAAAAATCAACAAAGAACAAAACCATCCTTTACACAATACATTACAAAGTCATCTAGTACGTTCAAAACCCTAACATATTGCCAAAATACAGAAAAAACGTCTACAAAAATTCATTCATTTACCGTTCGGCAATTTATTTACAGACAGGAGAGTTAGAATTACTGTTTTAAAGCTTTTATCTTTAATTTTTCTCCTTATTCATTTATTCATATCCTTTTATTTTCTGCTATGTATTTTAATATGTGTATGCATGTACTTTTTCCTTTTTAAAAATGTTTTAAATTTGTCCTGGAATATATAATAATAATAATAATAATAATAGTATTTGGATTTTGGTTCATTAGAATCGTGGAAGGTGTTTCATTGAAGCTTCAGGCATGCTTTTCAGATGTAATCAGTTGGATGCAGGCAAATTGTTTGAAAATAAATCCAGACGAATCGGAACTTATCGTTTTCACACCAAAGTTTTAGGGCATTTTCTCTCAAAACAATTGTATAAAAATGGAACCACATGACAGAAGTCCCGTTTTCGTTGTGAGAAATTTGGGTGTGTAGCTTGATTACAATCTTTCGATGCAAAACCAAATAGACTCCATTTCAAAATTATGCTATTGGCAGAACCATGATATTGGTAAATTTAGGCGGTATATTACTGATGAGGCTTGTAAGACATTGGTTCACGCACTTGTGACATCAAAATTGGACTACTGTAATGCCCTACTTTATGGTCTGCCTCATAAGCTTACTTACCGGCTTCAGAGCGTTCAGAGTTGCGCTGCACGGCTTGTCACCCGCACACGTAGATGTGAGCATATAACGCCTGTTTTGCGTGACTTGCATTGACTGCCGATTCATTACAGGTACAGTTTCAAATAAATATTGAATATTTACATAAATATCAACTAACTAGATCTCTTCGGCCCAAAAACAAGTCATTATTAACTAAACCAATTATCAGAACATCTACTTACGGAAGTAGGAGGTTTGATTATTCAGCTGCAGTATTGTGGAATGATTTACCATATGAAGCCAAGCGTGCAATGAATATTAATGAATAAAAAAAAACCATGTGAAAACTTACCTTTTTAGAGCTGCCTTTTATTAGATCATCAGGATTGTGTATATACATATATATAGATATATATATATATATATATATATATATATATATATATATATATATATATATATAAATATATATATATATATATATATATATATATATATATATATATATATATATATATATATATATATATATATATATATATATATATATATATATATATATATATATATATATATATATATATATATATATATATATATATATGTATATATTTATATATATAGATATATGTATATAAATACATTATATATATATATATATATATATATATATATATATATATATATATATATATATATATATATACATCCATATATAAAAATGTATATATATATATATATATATATATATATATATATATATATAAATATATATATATATAAATGTATATATATACACACACACATATATATATATATATATATATATATATATATATATATATATGTATATATATATAAATGTGTGTACATATATATATATATATATATATATATATATATATATATATATATATATATATATATATATATATATATATATATATATATATATATATATATATATATATATATATATATATATATATATATATATATATATATATATATATATATATATATATATATATATATATATATATATATATATATATATATATATATATATATATATATATATATATATATATATATATATATATATATATATATATATACATATATATATATATATATACATATATATATTTTTGATAAAGTCTATTTTGAGCTTTTACAATAAATTTGAATTTGTGTACATATATTGCCTATTGACCATTTTAAATAGTTTTAGCTTTTATAAACATTTTTATATCTGTATTTTTAACAATTAATTTATTGTATTTTTTCTGGACTTGTATGTTTTTATTGTACAGCGCCTTAGAGCAATTTTATATTGGATAAGGCGCTATATAAATTCTGTAAAATAAATAAATAAATAAATAAGAGGAATTTCCCTTTTCATTATGAACTTGGGAAATAATACTTTTGTCAATTTTTTGTTAAAGCAAACAAACAGAATAAGTCATTAAGTTCACGAAAAGTGGGTAGCATCATCCGTACTAGGTCGTAGGTGTAAGTGAACCAACAATTTAATCAACATGATTTTCTTAATTATTTGACTTCAATTGATTTTTTTCTGACGAATATTAATGTTTCATTCAGAAATTTCAAAAAATACCAAAATTTGAGCATATGTGCTGTCACTGTTGTTCAAACCGAAATAAGATTAGGCTACACACACACATTATTTTTTACGCACTACTGTTTACTGAAAAGCAGTCGTGAAAACTTTATTGACATGATATGTCCACACTTTTCAGTGTGAGTTGTTTGCCTACATACTAGCACAAAAGTCCATATAATCATTTGTAGTCTCCCAAGCTGGGAAGTACTATGCGAGCGTTTAGAACAAAACTAGACCATATAAGATTTAACATTGTTTATCAAATGTACTGTGATATAAAGTACAAACACTGTTCCCACCACACACAAAATAATCAGATTTATTATTAAATCGACAGAAACAATGGAAGAAAATAACTTACAAAATCCACCCAGTAATTTGGTAATGTTTTGTGTACTGTTCACAGACAGTCAACTTGAAGGTAGTAAGATACTTGATATTCATATTCAAGCTAAAGGAAGTACATGTATAATATTCAAAATTCAATATTTATCCTGAATTAAGGAGAATTTATGAAAGTTGAGTGTTGAGTATCCTCCTACCTTCATTCAGCTGTATACAGTATGTTATTATGTGTACTCACTGTTTGTTTGGTGAGTTTAGATGAGTTCGCAATTGATGAGCATTGTGGAGGTTAGTTATCAGCCTCCTACTGTATATACTGTATGTTGCCCATATCTAAAAACTTTTATGGGAATTAGGCTTAAATCTTTTGGTAAATTAGATTCATTTTCAAAATGTTAGTGACTCACACTAAATAAGAACCATCAAAATGCCTTTTATTTGCACAAATTATGTGGAAACTGTTGACAGCGTCAATGTTATTAGTGTTATTACGTGTTGTTGGTACTAGTGGCGAAATTAAAGTACTACAATTAGTTACAGTAATTTACTCATCGGATAACTTTCCGACAGTCTCAACTGTTTATCGGGTTGAGTATTGAAAACTGGGCGGCAAACGCTTCCAAATTATGACCAATAACCTCTTACACGTAAAATTGTTTCTTTAAAAGATCGCAGTGGTGCTGGTGAGGCTTTACGTACGCTCATTGAATTGACGGCAAACGCTAGCTGTTAATGTATGTCGTACTGTCGCTCATTGCATTGACGGCAAGCGCTAGCTGTCAATGTTTATCGTACTGTCGCTCATTGAATTGACGGCAAGCGCTAGCTGTCAATGTTTTTCGTACTGTCACGCAACGAGTATAAAAATAGAGAACACTGCATCTTACATTCCAACGTTAACGCAATACCAGAAAGCGTGACGTCATTCGGCTTATATTTCATATAGGCCGAAGGCCGATAGTCAAAACTCCTATACCTACAGTGTTACAAAATCGTGATACTTTTATAATCAACCACCCATGATGGTTTCAAGTGAGGGCAGTAGAGAGTCAAGTATTTCAAAAATAGAACATACCAAAGAAATGTGTAAATTAAATATTCTAGGGAAATAGTTGATTTAAAAAAATATGACATCCAATTTAATTTAATTTTTACTTTTTGTGCACTTTTACTTCAATAAGCCAATAATTTTATAAGTCATTAATATAATAAATTTGATTTTGACGTCATCCATGGAACAAGTGCGAATTTTTTTTGACAAATTATGCACATAATGTAGATACTTTTCGCGATACCGGTACGGTACAGTACGATGCTAGTGTGTTTATTACTCATTGTTTTACGTCTGAACTTTGCAGAATAAAAGGTTAAAGCATTTTAAAGGAATTACTGCCTAACCTTATCGAAGTCGTTATGCATTACGCCTAGGCCCTAGTCTAGTTGGTGAAGGTCGGCCAACAGAATAGGCCTATTAAACGAATAACGTTAGCGATGGGCCGGCCCTAGCCACCTGTACAAGCCCGGTCCCGTAATAATTGTAGTCTGCCTGTTTTTAATTTACAAAAGCTAGGCGTACGCAGTCAGACATCGGTGATCCTGAATATTTAACAATGTAATATTAACTAATGTGGATCTAGGCCTAGTCATTGAAATATAGTTTAGGCTCGGGATTATCGGGTAGTATGAAAAAGGTTGAAGAATTCAAGTTGCCAACTTAACTTATTCAAATTCAGACCTAGCCGTTAGGCCTACAAAAAAGGCTACATTCTTTTTAGTTATGGATTCCATTCATTTACCATCGTCTGGCCATAATTTCTTTCACTTTAACCCGTTTCTGTATGCTGATATTGTAGGATTGCTGTTGTTTACTGGTCTGCGGCCTCATGAACGCCACCAGTAATGTCAAAAAGTGTATTGTGGGATATGACTAATAGCTACATTCTTGCAAGACTACATGCAAGTTAGAACTTAACTAACATTAACAAGAATTTAGGCTGTAATTTGCTTCAAATTAGTTGCCCAAACCTACATAATTCGCCTGGTGATTTGTTGTGTATACTGCTTGAATTTAAACAAAACTTGGCAAAGAATTTATGGATACTGGAAATGAAATAACCGATAATTGTGAAGGGAACATTATTTAGGCTAAACAAGGTGAAGGCAAATAACTCACACACTAGCTCTATGATACATGCAATCATTGTTACAGTTGGGCTCATTTTGTCAGGAAAAGCTATTAACTCTTATTATCATATTATGTGCTTCAATGAATTGGTAGTTTGCCATACCCATCTCAAACCTATTAACTTTGTGGTGTTGAAGGGAACACATTAAACAGTTAAATAATTCAATTGTGTATAGGATAAAGAAAGAATAATTTGTAAATAATACAGGAAGTATACATCAATTAAGCTAAATAACTGGTACAGGTTACATGGAATGGTGTGTAAATTCAGGTTTTTAAAAACAGATCAACACATTATTTTGCCATTAACTTCTAAAAATCATTCCTATAAATTTTCATGTACATTTATGATAGAGAAATTGGGACTTCCATTGTGGAGGTAACAAATTTACAAGCTTTGACATCACAATTTTGATTTTCTGCAATAATCACCTGTATAAATTTAACTTTAACAATTGGTAATCAACTTTACAAACATTTCTGACAGTTTCCTTATGAGACATCTTCTGTGGATGAACGTACTGCCATAAGTCCTCCACTGTACTTATCACTACAGCTTTAGCTGAAATCAGCAAACTTTGTGAAGTGATGTTGATGTAGGTATAGATAGACCACAGTATGATATCATTTCACAATATGAGTTTTTAAGAAAGAAACAGAAATCACTAAAATCTGAGCTTCTTCCTATGCAGTCTAACAACTATAGATCCCAATGATTGTAAAGTGTGGCCTATGTTAATCTGAGTTAAACCTAGTAAAAGACAGTGTAATTTTTCATGTCTGTTTACTGCAAGTAAAATCCTGGTCTGCTGGTTTTCATGTTAAATTTTCACTTGGAGTTTGTGTCTTTTTTTGGTTAGGCAGACAAAATTGTATGTATGAAAAGGGTACACTTAAATTACCATGTCATATTCTCATAACTTGATAATAGTACATTCCACTACCAAGAAAAATCATTATACATGTGCCTGGAGTCAGAAAACATTTGGGCAGGGTATTGTGTACTACAAAATGATACACAGGTATTTAGCTAACTGGTATCTGGTACAAAATTAATTTACATTGCAAAAAATATTCGTGCTCTGTAGTACAGTCAATGATTTTTAACAATCATACAACATAAAAGCTGGAATACTATTGCACTGTAATAATTTGTTCATTGGATACCAAAGCAAAAACAAATGAGAGCAGAACTAAAGATTGCCTATCAATGAAAAGAGAAATTGCATGAAGCAAAATTTTTAAGTGGAGCTTTTTTATCTTCCCAACTTGAGACCTTGAGAAATTTTTGAAACAAATTGAAAACAACTTTAATAAGTAATGCACAGAATAAAAAATGCAGACTGCAATACAAGATATAGGCCTATTCCAAAGAGCTTAATGATCATTTTCTAATTTAAACTTTATAAATGTAGGGTTTGCAATGTTGGTAAATGATGTTGAAGAAAAAAATGTGAATGAAACTAAAAACTTAATAGTTTATTAAAATAGAATCAAAAGTAATAAGTGAGCAATTTGATCTACTGTATCTGTACCTATCTAAACAAGTTGGCACTTAACTTACTTTTACTTTGTCTTATACACACCTATCTGCCAGTTGGTCAGTTTGTTTAGACTTTGTTTGATGGGTATTTTGTTGATAACCAACTTTAAGGCTGATTAGACCTAGGCCTATATTGGTCTCATGCCCACCCACCCTAGCTAACAATTGTAATGCTGTGTCTCAAGCATGGCCTTTTTATCATGACAGACATTTACAAGTCAATACCATGGTAATGTACATAGTCCTAACGTTATGCTACCAAATTGCAAGTGCATGGTTTCACACAATGTAGGCCTAAGTTACACTAACGTTACTGTAGCTTGGCTAGGCAACACAATGACCCAAGATTACCCCGGCAACGCTTTTTGAAAGCAATAAATCGTTACGTACATGTCTGAATAAAATATGATTTGATAAGCAACTTATTCTTGTTCCTAAATCAAAACTAAAATAATTGCCTATATTTGTCAGCGTTTACGTCGGTCAGTTAAGGTTTTAACTTAAACTAACGGTGTACACACGTTAGCTAGCTTCAAACTGTTCGACAACAACTGGCACAATTAAAATAACACATTATTTTAGGTTTGCCGAAATTGTTCAAGACATCTACTAGTTTTAGTAATTTATTCCTTATCAGAAAGGTTGTTCGCGTAGTATTTTTCTTAAAACATACTTATCAATTAGGCCTAAGTTCGTGCGATACATGCCTGTCTACAATCTAACGCTGCGCTAAAGTTTTGTCGTTCTGCATGTACTGTAAAAAAAAACGTTGTTTCTTTGTTCTTACTTGAAATAAAATGAACCTTAATCTTGGCTAGAAAGACAAGGTATGATTAAAACTAATATAAATATAATTCATTTTTGTGATTAAAGAATTTCAATTTTTTTAGGTTAAATTTGCAGTTTGCCTATTTTTTATTGACTCCAATTTCCAATGTATTGACATATCTACTGCCCTCAGTTGGAACCAATATTGGTGGAAGAGAACTAAAAAGTATCACGCACTGAGGTATAGGAGTTTCGACTCTCGTCCTTCGGCCCATACGTAGAATAGGGCGAATGACGTCACGCCCTCTGGATTACTGTACGTTCATTGCGTTACGTTGGTAAACATCCATTTCTCTGAGAAAGGTTACAATGATACGTGACAAAACCAGCTCACGTCACCAATTTGAAAGTGAATGTAAATGGAAGAGTTGAAGATTAGTTTAACAAAGTGACGAAACTGTTGAAGGATTTTTAATCAATTCGGGATTCAGTGTTTTGCTGTTTTCTTTTTCTGTGCAGGAAGTTATGATATCTTTTGCGGAAATCCCGCAATTGTGCATCTTAATGTGAGCACTGTAAAGAAAGGTAAATTGATCTTGAAGTTGCTGGACATAATTTTCTGCCAATTGTCTAAAACAGAACTATCTGATACTGTATTTTGGATCGATATCCTTTCATTGTAAGAACACTTTCAATATGCTATTACAGTACATGTATATCAGACTCTTTTCCTTAACATAAACACACTTGTAATTCTATCAGCCCACGGAGTGATGTTAAGCTAGCTGTAGCTAAGGCTATCATCAGGAAATTTCCTCTTCTTGACAATCAAGAAAAATATGGGCATGTAAGTACATGTTTTTTTTCGTCTTCATTTTAACATATACAGCATTAATTCAGGTTAGCATACAACAGTGTGTGGCAGGTCACTTGTCCTCCAAGAGCATCAAATGTTTTACAGCAGAAATATTAAATCACTATGTGATAGATTACTGTAATTGATGGGTCTCTAACAGAAGGATTTTTTCCAGGGAAAGGTGTACGCATTGAGTTCAACTTCCCCTATATACATAGCCTATGCATGAGGCACAACTCCCCCCTTTCCTTTTTGCTGCATACATATTTACATATGGCCCCTTCATTGTTTTCCTACCCAATGGGTATTGTGCATACAATCTATGTACTGTTAACACAATAGGAGGGTCTAAAGTAGATTATATTTTAACTTTTTTTCCATTTCATATGTTATATTTTCAAGAGAATTTCAAATGTCTCAAGTTGATTGTATGAAACAACTATAAAAACCAATTTTTGTAGTAAGTTTATTGAAGGTTTATTATCATGGAATTTCATTTTTATGTTTGATAGAGGACAAAAAAAGCAGATTAGAGAAACTCATGTCTGTAGCTTATTTCTACCAGGAGTTTGGCACATAAACAGTTTTTCTCGCCTGCATAAAGTAATGATGGGCTGAAAAATTTCGTGTCGACAGGAAATATGTATGCCTTTATTTGCTCACGATTTTTAATTCATAGTTATGATTTAGATTTTCTTTCATATGAAAAGAAAAGAAATTTGTCGAATTCTTGTAAAACAGATAAATTAAGCCTCTAAATGCATTATTTTAAATGCAACTTCAATAATCATTCTTGCTATGCTTTTACTTTAAATATGCCTCGTTTGTGCATTGCGGTGGAATTTTGTATCATACTTAAGCCACGAAAGGTTCCCGCCCTATAGCCTTATATGGTATCCGCCTTCTTCAATGCGCTATAAAACTGTAAATTACGGGAGTGTAATAAGGCACAAAAGAAAATGCCCGCTAATGAAAAGTAGTGTCTCACTTCCCACCAAATTAGTATTTTTTTTATCAAATTGAAAATAAACAAATAAAAGTGTATTACCTGCAATCTCTGTACGGATCAGGATTGAAAATTAAACCAAACCAGACCTTGTTGTATTAGCGAGGAGCTATGAAAACATTTTACAACACATGACACGCACCCAAGAAAAAGCAATTCATCGGCACTGCAGATAGGTTCAACATTGATTTAAACCTTTAACAATAATAAACAATAGTTTTGGCCATTGAGAATCTTATAAAACAGCAAAACACATTTGTATTTTACCATTCTGTTTGTACTTTTTACTTGTGAAACGATATGCAGAGCGGAATGCAGAGATACTATTACTCGTTTATGCATACCAACAGGCTATCACCTAACAAGTTCGCAAAAAACATATATAAACTTGCTCCACTTCGATATAATGAAATCATTTGAGCTTATACCTTAAGCGAATAACACATGGTATGGGTCTTTTACATACAACACATGATTGGAACAGAAGACTCCATTGCTCTTAGGCTACCACTGTGAGTAAACGTAAGTACAGGAGAACGGAAGTAATTTTTCAAAACAAAATGCATGAAATCTTTCGTTCTTTTAAAATCTGAACAATTTCGACCGGGACTGTTGTTCGGAGGTTTATTATACACATGGAAATGAGATAAAGGGGAAGGAATACAATCTTTTTTAAGGAATGAATACAAAGTTGAAGGAATGAATGCTCGTTTTCACTTGCAATCTTATTGTGAAATGTGAATCATACCAGCTTGGTTTAATTCACAAACCAAGCTGGTGATAGCACGGGGATAATCTATCTTCGTTTTACAGTACATTGTTATTCCATAACAATCATGCAATTAATGGACCCTCTAAACAATGTGACAGCTATTTATAGGGACGGTTTTTCCGGCATAAGCTGCTGGATTGAAAAAAAAAAAAAACTTTTTAAAATGATACGAAAACCCTTGAAAACCCATTCATTAATTATGTTACTATGACAACGTGAATCTAGGGTAATTCACGCAAAGTTTCATTTGTACCCAGGGACCCATATACGCATTGCAGTAACTTGTACTAAACCTATGTACTGTACATGCATAGGGTCAGTCAGTACAGTAGGACTTGGTTGGGTGTGAATTCGTAAATGGTCTCGTAATACTTGGCTTGAGATTTGCGATAGATTTGTCGGGATTTATAATTATTCCCAAGTATTTTAAAAGACAAAAGGACTCAGGAGAGAATCGACATGACTTTAAATAAAGGGATTCCATAAAGAAATGAAATTCTTGTGGTCAGGAAAATGTTAGCCCGGAAGGAAGACGCACATACATAGCATGATCGAACATGTTACCTGCAGGTACATTATTTCCAAACATTCTCAATCGCATTTATTGAATGAATCTGCATAAATATCACATATTTTCCTAAATATATTAAAAGATAATACAAAAACATGTTGAAACAAAGCATGAACTTTCTTTTCATTGAAATAAAATAGATTTTTACCATCTTTTGGCAATTTTTTTTGTAGTGATTTTGGGTACTTCCACTTTTTCATAGAACGTGAATCAGACCGAAATCGCGGTTTCCAGAAATCGGTTTTAGTTACAAAACAGGTACACCGTGCAAGCTTGCTGCGCTGTAATATTGGTAAATCTTGATGAATTTTAAATATGCAGTCTAATGATAAAGTATGGTTGATAGAACATTTAGGTCAATTGGGTCAATAGTTCTAATTTTGACCAATCAAAAAATTAGAACGATTGTGATGCTGGGGTGAAAATTTACGTTGAAAAATACAGAGTTTCTTGCTTATTCCTGATTATGATAGTGTTGTTCACTCAGCTTATAATTTATTCTTGCAGATAACCACAAATTTAACATAGCGTTGCAAATCTTGCCACTACTGTTTCCTCCAGGCATGGTAAAAAGTGGGAAGAAAAAACAGCACGCGACAATGGACCAGGCATGCAGATGCAGATGCAAATTGAGAAGGTATGGGTCTGTTCTGGCATTTAAAATGCTTTCTTCAGTGTTACAAAATGAAAAGCATGCCAAGGTGAATTTATTTTTTATGAACATTGATTGTCTGCAATATTCGCTGAATAGAGGCACTGTCATATTGCCCCTTTTTAAAAACGATATTGATAATTTGACATTTTCATTATGGAAGTTGAACTAAAAAACACAAAACCATGCACACTTATATTGCAATTTGCCTTTTTTGCCTGGTGACTTGGTGAAAATCAAGCAATGAAAGTTGAAAAAATTCAAGCTTACAGCTAATTGTTGTACCCACTGTATTGGTGTATCCTTGTATTTTAGAATTTTAATCAAATTTTTGTATAGTTTTTTATCTTTTTTTTTCTTCAGATTGGCACCAATTTGCCTTCTTTTTTGGAGAAAGTGCAGCATTCAAAAACTTTCGTTTTGGCGTTGAGACCAAAGTAGCAGCCGGAACAGATATTCGTTATAGCTGAAAGAAGTGCACTCCCATGCCTAGGCCTTTTTTAGGGAGTGGATATTTGTTTCAAGCTATTTTATATCTTCAATATTAATTACCCGTGGAAATGCCAACACACATGGGACTTTTTTAGATATTTGTATACAATCTTGGAAAGTGTTAGGGATGGAATAAGTCTGTACCAAGTGTCACTCATCAAAACCTTTTTGTCCCAAACAGATTGAGATTTTTTCTTTGTAGTTACTGTAACTATGGTCACTGCCACCACTTACTCACTTGCTCTGGCTGTCATATGAAAACTATGAAACCTAAAATAAGCAAAGCATTTTATAATGATTGTGTACTAATTTCATAGTAAAAATGATAATCAAATGTTTATTTGTTTTATTAAAATTGAATCCTTGTGGTTTGCATATGTGTAACAAATGTTGCACACAAAAATTGCATAACTTGAATACAAATCAATAATCATTCCTTAACTCTCTTTAAAATTCTTAAACTATTTAGAAACTTTTCAAGCAATGAAAAAGGATTTGAGCGCCGTCCTGTGTGTGATGCCATAGGAGTGGCTTCGACTCACTACAGCAGTCAGTTTTAGGCATGTCAGAAAAATCGTTTTAGTGCGATAACTTCATGTAGGAATGAGCTATATACATGGGGTTTTCACCATTCTGTGTCTCTATCAAATGTATACAAAAAAATGAAATTCCATGGGAATATTCCTTTAAGAAACTTGTTTTTTCTACATTTATGAAACATTGTCATTGTTATGTGAATAAAAATACATTTTTTGGTGGGAGATTCCCAGTAGGGAACATAGATTAGCTTGGTTCCAGTCCTTTAACTTTGATAAGAGTCGCAGCTAGTGTAAGAGGTTCGGTATACAAAGTTTATATGAAAATAACCTGACAGAAATTGCACAAGAATTGCATATATTAATTATATTTTTATATGTATTTGTATTTCACTTTTAGGCATATGCCAGGGAAAGCACACGTAAGTCACAATGACTTGTTTTCAGTGTGTACCTGATGAATTTGTCAAGATGGCTATACTGTACATATACTGTAGACAATTTATATTGTATATTACCTCTACAAGCAATTATAAATTTTGCCTTTCTAAAGTTGTGCAATAGTTGTCTTGTCTTGTTCTATATACATTTTAAAACCATAGTAAATGTAGAGATGCGACCGTTTACCGATTATCGTGTACACGAACGGAAACATA
This sequence comes from Chiridota heheva, assembly GCA_020152595.1. Classification (NCBI taxonomy): domain Eukaryota; kingdom Metazoa; phylum Echinodermata; class Holothuroidea; order Apodida; family Chiridotidae; genus Chiridota; species Chiridota heheva. Next base: position 3,810,352 of record JAIGNY010004509.1, read on the forward strand.
AATAAATAGTGCAAAAAAGAAAAAAGATTGCGAAACAAACGGACACAAACATTTCTGAATTGCTGAGATTTTAACGTGGTTCGTAAGCGTCAGTGCCATTTTTTCTAAAGGGTTGCATGAAATACAGTACAGTTGGGAATGACACTAGGTTGGAATACATTTTATACAGTATGCTAGCTACAAGCTAGTGGCGCATTTTGAATCTGTATGGCAATGCGATATGTGTTTAAAACGTATCAAAATGCTTGCAAGACACTGGTAATTTGAAGACTAAACATAGCCCCTACTCAAGTTTTGTATTTTTAAGACTGGAAATCACGATGGTTACATTGTGTTTATTGTAGGTATAGAACCAATTCCGCGACAATTTCTGGAATTTTTGGCGTATGATTACATTTTCGCTGATCGTGTAAACGGTAAACGATTAAAAAAATGGATCGTTTATCGTTTACTGAATTAAAATGAAAATGCACATCTCTATTTAAAAGAAACAAATAGTGAAGAGACTGTTCAAAAAGCTTCTTCTGTTAAAAAGATATTCAAGTTTAAAGCTCTGTCTGATCTTTGTAGAAATGACTGGTGGCTTAAGTCTACTATGGAAGGACGGCGCCCTTATCTTCACATTCTTAATAATTGTAAATGCGTTTTAAAGAAAATATATTTACCTTTTTTCACACTTCCAATTATTTTCCCTCGAACTTTCTTCAGGGCGTAAATTATAATTATCCTTCCAAGATTCTGTTTTCCGACTTTCCTGACATACTCATTGGTTTTTAAACCATAACATCTAAGGACAAAATATGATAGAATACATAAAGACTTTGAGGAATCTAAGGCTATGACATCACAAACAAGTCTGATTTCAGTCGTTTCTACACAAATGATACCAAACTTCAAACTTAAATATCTTCCTAATGAAATGAGATTTTTGTATGCTTTTTCACCATTAGTTTTCTTTTAAAATCTTCTTTCAAATAAGATGGACTTGCCTGACCTCTGATCTAATCCTTTAAAGGCTGGTAACAAGTAGACAGTTTTTACACAAAGCGAAAGAGTATTACATACTGAGTAAAATTCCTTTTACAGCTCAGAAAGAAGAAAAAAATAAGTTTTTTAGTTACATTCAATCAAACTTTAAAAAAATTGTGAAACTTTGTCATCATAGAATATGGTGATGTAAATAGTTGAATATCGCTTAAGATGCTTTTTATAATTGTTTTAAATGTGTTTTTATATTTTGATCAGATAAAGAGTTATTTATTCTTTGCAATTTACTCATTGCCTAGGGGTACTATCCATTTTATAATTTAAAGCATGCTATTAAGCGTAAGTTACCTCTAAATGTCACCAGACCTCAGTATAACACTTAAGTCCATCAGTATAGCAATTAAGTTTAGGTACATTATGAAGAGGTTATAAGTACAAATGATATATTGTTTCTTGCTGCCTTGATACAAATTACATTTCCTTCATTCTGTCCACTTTTGTTTTAAGTTCTACAGATTATGTTCATTAGTACACACAACTCCTGAGGCTTTTAAAAATCCTAATATCAGCCTTAGACGTGCCGGCTTTAATCAAATATGATTTCCCTATGTTCCAACGTATCGGATACACCAGCTGATTATTCAAAAGATACTCTTCCACAGCAGTCTGATATTACACCGTCATAGGTTTCCGGACGACCAACATTTCTGCATTTAAAATTTGAACCGTGAATGATTTAGCTTTTGTAGCTGCATCCGCGGCCAGGATAGTGAATTTCGAATCTTTCCTCACAAACGTCACTTTAATTTTAATGTTGTTGGGCAACAGACGCTTGATCGAAAATAAATCAGCCAGCGGCATACCAATCAGTTGAAATTCGTTTGTATCATAGCGTTGCGTTCTTTGTACTCCGCTTTGAATGCGTTGCTAGCGTAAAAAAACGGTATGCTCTGAATTCTAGTCCCCGACGCCTTCAGGGCATCATTATACCACCCCTAGATCTTTACCCAATACGTTTTGGCATCAGCGCTAAAATTGAGCATGTTCAGTAAATGTGCCTTATGCGTATACTCTGATGTGGAATCGCTAACCTTGATTCCCCCTTCATTCGACGTTCACAGTCCTAAACAACGAATGAAACACGTTGTTGACGAGCGACGCTTTGTCCGCTGTTGCCAAAGCTGACCCATCCGTGTTCGCTACTTTGCACGTCAGACTCACCGTGGTGCTATTCAAATCGATCCACGTGGACGATTCGCCTTCGGTTCCGAAGACGATATTGGTTTCTTAGTAAGCCGTGTTTTGTTTAATGATGCGCATATTTTTTGGTTTCCATCACATTTTGTTGGTACGGAATCTGTGAAAACACATCCGTTTTCGAATGATGTGCTGATGCCGCAACATCCTGCTCGAGCTGCATTGGTTCCGTACTCCCTGCCATAGTGAAAGAAATCATTAAACTAACCCCTTTACTTCAAATCCCCACCCTTTTTATACTTTTGTACCAAAGAAAAACTGGTACACGATTCATACCGATTGCGTATTGTAAAGGGAAAAAAAAAACTGTCCAATGACCAACATCGAAACCCTGTCATCATTGACGGCTGTCCCAAACTCAAGTTGAATCCTGTACGAACCAGTTTCTTTTATTTGACTAAGCCCAGCATCGGGCGCATAATTGAAACCGAAAATGCACAAGCTCGATTGTCACATCGATGGTTTAATATTAACCCCCCCCCCCCCCCCTCCCTCCTATTTGGATCCTCTGTCACCCCCATGATTTCTATCAGATCCTTGTAATCGCGCAAATTAGTATTTCTTGAATCTCAAAATCATATGGAAAATATGGTTGTTTAGAGCAATTGACAATGACGTCAATATTTTTCTTATTTATGATTGAATACCAAAAAAGGATCCAGGCCGTAATCCCCTGCATAAGCCTTATGTGCCACAAATATTGTATACGCTTTTTCCGGTATACGATTTTTGGCCAATGGATCTTAATGTCCGTCTCCGTCTCTTTAAGCTCCTGCGGTATCACAAAATGGCGTGGTAAAGTGCGCACAAACGGATATTTCATCATCTTCCCCATTTTCCAATAACCATCCAAAGCCTCACGATAAAGCGGTGACAATTCCTTTCTTACAACAAACAATTCGACGGAATCAATACCGATCCTGATGTTTTTACCCTTGGTTGTGGCGTCCCCCGCCAGCATATACAACTCTTTTGCAGCACGCGTCAAAGTAATTTTCAGATCCATTTAAAAAGAGCGCGCTGTGTGACAACTTGCATCTTGCAAGACGCCCGCCCTCGTTTTGAAATCGTTTCCCCATTCTAAAGGAGCGTAACATGCAGCGTGATCAGTAGTGCTAGTCGCATCCTTATACGTATCGACATGATAACCCCGTTCCTCCAATCAATATATTCTAGAATCTAGTCCAAAATTAGGTAAATTGGTAAAAAAAAGCCTTGTACGGATAACAATAATCGTCGGCGGGAATTTCTACCCAATCCCATTCCACCCTGATCGACTCAAACAAAGAATGGAACAAGATTTTGACACAAGACACCTCATCAGCAGCTTCGAGCGCCGCATCGTCCTCGTCGTTGTCCAGTTTCCGAACTTTACACACCAACTATAGGTATTCTCCAGATCCAACCATCGACCCTCCACACCATCTATCACAAAAGTAATTGGACCTTGTTCATATGCTTTCTCTTGCGGTGTCAACCTTTCTGTATGTGTTGCCAAAATTGCATTTTGATATGGGACAGTGCTAAAGAAATCTGTCTCCTGCGTTATAGCGTCTGGGCCTATTGGACCTTCCATCGTAACTATGCCAAAAAACCGATGGAAGACAAACTTATATACCTAGTAATTTCCTTATCAAATCTTTACGCTAAGTGGGTGTCATAACTCCATTTGATTTTGCTTTCGTTCTTTCTAGTTTAGCCTTCGCCTTTCTTTTAGGTTTAAATTTAGTTTTAGCTTTAGTTTTTCTTTTAGCTTTGGACTTCGGTTTTGCTTTATCTTTTGCTTTGCTTTTTGCTTTACGTTTAGTTTTCGGTTTACGCTTGGTGGTAACTTTTTTTCGTAGGGCTGGTCCGTAAATTTCTTTGTCATCAATTTCTTCTTCTTCCACATTGTCAACAGCATTATCCCCCGTCGACGATTGCAATGCGTTAGATACCACTAAAAAAAGAATGTCCATATTAAACGTGCCCAATTTCCGCTTGGCTTTTTCCAAAGTCGCGTTCAATTTGTTATTAATGGCCAACTGCGCATCGCTCTTCACTTTTTGGACCTGTTGACTGACAGCATTGCGCAAAGACTTGGTAGCTCTACGCTCGCTAACGACCCCGGTCAAAGTCATCCCCGCCATTGTGGCACCAGCCGATAACGCTTCATTTGCCAAATCGGGTGCAGCATCTCTTGCAGCTCCTAAGCCTCTCCGTGCTAATACCGGTGCCGCTGATCGGGCAACGGCTATCCCACTTTTAATTGCAGGCGCCGCCAAATCACCTATCATCTTAAAAACATCACCCAACCCATTCACCATTTATACTTCAACATTACCCGCGGTAAATACGTGTAAGGACAAAAGGCCCCCTAAACACAGGCCCGACCGACATTATTAAACCACGGGCTCAAACCTCAAACCCAAAACGATCCCACCACCCGTTAAAATAAAATCCACAGGATTGCCGCGCCCGTCGTACACGGCTACAGTAATCTTTGTCAAATCCTTGCGTTGCACCTTTAAGAGGGTACGCAATGCAACATTGTTATTTATACCATTTTTATCATATGCGGCATAAGTCAGCAGCTTTGCTTTGATACCAGCTATCATATTCTTCTCGATGAAGTCGCAACACACGTACACATTTCTCACCATTTCATACAACTGTATGTTACCGCGCCAAGGAGCTGTAACGATCACGTTTGGCTCAAATGTGACCCGCGCGCGAGCAAACTCAAATACCCAAACAATATTTCCCCAAAAAGTTATCGGTGAGAGCCGCACCAGCGGTAAGACGCATTCTCACCATCGACGCTGACCTTCAACAAACTGCGCAGGCTCGCAGTCAAATACCATGTGCTCGTTATGACATGAAAGGTGATTAGACTATATCACTGGGATACCTTGTATTTGTGCTCTCGATAGAAATAACCGCTATTCAGCGGTGAAACAAACAACCACTTATCCGGCAAAATCGATTCTCGACTGACACCAGCCATTGTCTGTCATCTGGCGAACGAAAATCAGAATTCAAAACAAATTCCAACGAAGAACGATGAACGATACTTTCAGCATTACTAGCGATCACCCAATTTATCCTAATTCTGGTTTAAAAGACAACTGTAAAAATAATTCACGTCCCCTCTGGAACATAACACGCTCGCCGTATTGATCTCTCAAATCAAGGGACACCAATGTCAAATCTATTCTGGTTACCTTAAACCTAGTGATCAAACTCCGAGAGTACGTCACAGAACCATGTCGAACATCAGTATGCATGATATAGGGCGCTTGGGTACCGCCCATATACCCCTGTTCGACAAAATCACAATACACATACACTTGGCGCAAATAGGTGACAAAAAAATAATTCGCGGGTAGAAAAGCTTCTCGTAGCTGCCGATCAGTCCGGCTCGAAACCGCTCCGTTTTCCTTGGCGAATATGACCCGGGGATCGAAAACCCTTTAACGTGACACATTACGTGTTTCATTACCATACATGGTCCAAGAATTGGTACCATCGATGACTGTCCAATCAAACGGGAATACGGCCTTGCGTACCCCCACCGTCCAGCAGTACCGCTCCTCCAGCACAAAATCAGATTCAATAGTAAAAAAACGCTCTTGTTGGCGTCCACGCGACCTTCGAAACCACTACCCACAACCCACGTCACCCCCAAATCGCGCACGAGATCCTTAGAATGTCTAAAGCTAGTTCAATCTAAAGTTAGTACAGCGGAGCCAAACAAATTGATCCCCCTGTTTGCCGCGTTGACAATTTTAATTTCAATATCGCTAATAGACTTGGCCTCTAAAAAGCGTTTCAAGATAGTCGCAGGCCGATACTGTGGGCCGTTTTCACACGTTTTTACAACGACAAATGCCAGCAATTTTTGGCGTTCAGAACCGACCAAGCTATCTTTGACCAAGCTTGATAAGACATACAGATTGGGCAATCAAACGGTTTCGAAAACTCTATCCCCCGTGAATGTTTTTGTGACTGGCACGCCGGACGGCTCAACGTACTGCGAAAACTTTGCAGTACATTTCAATTCGTGCTGTTTAAACCCCAAGTGCTGCAACATGGCACCTTTAAGAATCATTGTGACTTTACCTCCCACATAATCATATGTCAAATAAGAAAACAATTTCATGGTTATCCGTGCGCGACCCGTGCTCGTAATCTTCACCTCCAAATTCTTTATGTCCTTGGGTGATAAAAAAGACGTACTTTCAAATCTTTGCTTTTCAATTGACGCATAAATAAAAAAGAAAAATATCTGGTGACTTCGTCGGCAACGACGTCACTATCCTCCCTAATCAAATTCACCACTACCAGACGTACCACCTTCGTATACCCCATAATCGTCCAGCAAGAGCAACGACGACACCGATACCGCCAAATTCCTATCCAAAATACGAGGCGCGTCCAACTCCTAACGCCAAGCTGTAGTGGTATTGACTTGCCCCACGCTGCTTTTCACGTTGCTCGGTAAAACCCATGTAAACTCATTATCCACCGCCAACTTCCAAATCCGTAACCCAGTTACTAAACTCGTTACCGTAACCAGACCATTTGACCAAAGATTCTTTCCTACCGTTGCGCATCTACGTTTTAATACACTTTTCGACCCGATAGAGATCGTAGACGCCCTTGGGTCTTATCTTCTGTAGCTCTTCTTCATACAAATTCCCCATGACCTTTTCACAATTTAAATCAACCAGCATGTAATATGGCCGCTCTAACCCTTTACTTTTAGTATTGTGGTTTATATTGTGTTTTTATTTGTATTGTATATTATTGTATTTTCATATTTATAAATTGTACATAATTTATACTGGAAATAGATAAAATAGATGTATACTTTTTCAAACACCCCCTCCAGCGTCGACGTTCTCACTTGACCACCCACCTTAAATCTACAACGGACATCATTATCTGTTGGTCGAAACACTTTATTATAAACTTCCAACTCATTCTCGTGTGTAACGGTGTCTGGAGCCATACCTATTGTTCTGTGTTCACGCATGTTGTACTCCGTCAGCACGTCCGGCAAAATATCGACCCATTTAGTCGACCCTGAGGCAACAAGAAAATGCTCCAAAATCTCGCGCAACGTCTAAATAAACCGTTCAACCACAGACGTTTTAAGCTCGCTATGCGTGCTAAAAAAAATTACACCCCTGTAGGAAAAAAATTGCTTAATCTTCTATTGCAACATTTTGTACCCTGATCGGTCTGTATAAGTTGACGGGGACTCGGCCTTTTGAAAAAAATCTTTAACCAAGCAGCAAACAACTCGGCATTCGATTTATGAGGCACGGACCATGCGTATTTAGACAAAAAACAACGATCACCGTCATAATGTACCTGTACCCTTTATTCCAGCGCGCATATTTCTGCACATCAACGAGATCCGATTGCCAGTGTGGCTGTCTATCCCGTACGCCCACACCAAAGTTCGCTGAAATTTACGCTTGGCTGGAACCATCAACAAATACGTCGTTTGAGATTTCAACCACCGATCCGTCCTGGTCTTTTTCACATCCGGCATCAAGGCCTTTAACGCTCGGTACAGATTGTCTTGCGAGCCGTAACCAGCGGGATGCGCAGCGTCGAAATAAATTTATTTTGCGATCTCCCCCACCTTCCCCCTCCCAATCCATCTGTTTTGTCTACTACTGCCGACTCCCTGCAAGAAGCAAAGTTACAACGCACGTCTTTTAACATTCCACGCAATTTAAAGCTCCCCATCTCTAAAACATATCAATCAGCTGAGCGTACTTATCAGTCAGCTGATCGCACGTCTTATAAGATCTTTTACTCTTGGGCGTACCAACAGGTGTATCATAACCTGCGAATTGCTCGTCGCTTTTATAAGCATCCACGGCGCTCAAAAACATTATTTATAAGGTTCTCTGGTAAATTTAATCTTGTCCATTGCTCCACAAATGCTGCAGCGCCCTTGGTCCGATCGTACGAGCGCGTATCATTTTTAACGATTATTTGATACAAATCAATAAGATTAGTACCTTTTATTTTATCAAACTTACCACTCTCGTCAGAAACGAGATTATACCTCTAAGCACTCATCACGGTTCGTTTAATCATGGGCCGGTATCTAACACTGTCAGCTCAGCTAGCTATCTGTTCTGCCTTGTAGCGAGTTGCAAAATCAGCTTTAGGCTCCTCCTCACCCCCAACCCCACCAGATTCTTTTAAAGCCTCAATAAATGCAGCAGCTCCCTGATCCACTGTATTCCCCAAATCTTGTACAGCACCAACTACGGGTGCGGCATGGAGAGCAGACTGTTTAATGACCATTTTAGCTGTCGCCGTGTTCAATTCTCTATTGTTCGGCTGCAACATCATGGCATCCATATCGCTCGGTTTGAGCTGAAGCTTTTGCAAAAGGGTAGCATTCTGTTCCAGTAAATCACCTACTCGTTTTTCTAAACCTTTAACATTATCAAACGTAGCCACCATACCCCCGAAACGGGTAGAAGGAATCATATATGATTTTTGCATAATGACTACAATATTTTTTCAAAAGCGCGAAAAAAGTGTACCCCAATAGATTTTCCAATCTTGCCGGGCAGAGTAACATTGATAGTACCGATAACTTCTCAAATGTTCTTATACTTTATTAAAAAAAAAAAATTGTTTTGTTTTTCCTGTGGTTCTAAGAAATGATACGCGCGAGTGGTCAGCCACTTAAAAATCCAGCTTCCGCATTCAGGCATTAGTCAACAAATAAAACTTTAGCTTTTTACTCCATTTAACGGCGACGGCCAAAGCCTCTCTATTGGGATCCGACCTAAGATTATCCATTATATACTACGCTGTGATCCTTTACACACAAGACAGATGATCGCCAATAATTCTCGTCGGCTGTATCCGGCCAATTATCGATCAATAAATACCCGTGAGACTCCTTTGTCGCCTCCTTATATACATTAACGATCAAAACTTTTTTCCCTATCTGACTTCCCATTTTTTAAATCATCTGTTCGTCTCGATTATTTTTAAACAGCACCATGTACTGAACAGTTCGATTAATCGTTTGACAATTTAAAAAAAAAACATATTTTGGACCAGCAACATGACCGACACATTCACATGATGGGACCCCCTGGTAAAAAGATCGTCAATCAACAATCTGGTTCTTCCTTTCGTCAAATCACTGAGCAAATCATCGAGAACAACCACAACATTTTTGTCGTTGATATTCCCGAGTATGCTTTCATTGGGCAGACCTTTAACAAATTCAATCTGTACATCATTTTCAAGCAATTTAGTTTCTAAATCGCTAAATATTCGACGCTGTTTGACCCCGTAATACCATCGCACGTGTTGCATAAGAGGTTTAATAAAATCGTTAGTCAATAACCTTTTGACGAAACTGGTTTTCCTGAACTCGTCGGCCCCAAAATCAACCAGGTGCTCGGAAGAACACAACTTAGATCATAAGAACAAGCCATTATTACGTTCTGTTATTTCTTTATAGTTTCAATGTTTTCAACCTGCCAATCTATCTTTATTTTAGTTTCGTGTGTTATACGATATGTTATAAAAAAAGCTTTTCCTTTAGTTTCGTACTTCAATAAGATTAACTTTTTAATCAAACAAAGATGTTTCTGGTTGAACTAGAAAGTAACACACCTTTCCAAATCTCCAAATATTTCTTCCAAAATGAGCAAAGACCTGCAAATGATAATTAAACAATTATAAACCTTCAGGTGCGAGAAACAAAATTATACTATAAAAATCTACCTCCGAAATTATGGCAGAAAACAAAAAAGAAATACCAGTTGGTATTGCGAGACCATAGAACAGGTTTGGGAGACAACTAGCCTAGGGGTTGGGCGGGGCAGACCGGTTTAACCAACTCCACCGCACACTTCCGCGACCTTTAGCAAGTTGATGTACCAAGACATCAACCCAACGGAAGAGAAATTGTTATTCATGCATACTGTGAGACTACGCCTATTGCTGTAATACAAAAAAAAAAAAAAAAAGAGCTTGAGGTTAATGTTATCACCCGGTTACCTCCGACGTCGTTCCCTGCGTGCCCTAATTCCTTTAACAGCACCAACAATTCACGGGATGACCGTGGGTAAAAGGTTAGCAGCTGTCAAGGCAGCAGCGCCCAAACCAATCAACCCACCGCTTTGATTGACTTTGACCCTACGCAATCCACACGGTGTACAACGCGCTGATTGAGTTCTTTTACGTTTGGTTGTTTTGCGTTTTTCAATTACCTTGCGTTTGCGTCTAGTCTTGGATGCCTGGCGTTTTCTTTGCTTCTTATATAAAAATTTTTGACGCGCTTACGTAACTCTTCTTTTTGTAATTCAAACAAACCACGACAAAATCCAACACAGCCTGTAGTAACGCATACATTTGCAAGACTTTGTCGTTGACTCACTAACCACCCCATAATCTCCATCAACTGCCCCACTTTAGTCATCAATGCCAAATACGCTCTACGCAAGATACGACTTTTTTTTACCTCTTTGTATGCTTTTCTTCACCAGACACCTCCGCAGCCGTCGCTGGCGTCTTGTCGGGGCCATTTAGGAAGGGAGATCAAATAACCTGGAAAGATGAGGCTTGTTGTCAAAAATCACCTCTTATATAATGTTTTTATCATGCAAAATAATATGCTTTTGGGGTGCCAAGAAAACCCCAATAAAATACTTCATACTTTCAGCTGCTTGTTTGAAACAATCCGAAAATTACCATTTTTCGGCCTTAGTCATTTTTCCATTTTCTTTTAGATGACGGTAAATGATAAACAATGAAACACTATAAACAGCCGGAACAGTCCATCTAATCAAGGGAGGTATAAACGTCGGAAAAAAGACGGCGAATACTACCCATCGGGTCGGCGGGTGTAATTGTTTGAATACCCATCGGGTCGGCGGGTGTAATTGTTTGAAATTACTAAGACGGCGAATACTACCCATCGGGTCGGCGGGTGTAATTGTTTGAAATTACTAAGACGGCGAATACTACCCATCGGGTCGGCGGGTGTAATTGTTTGAAATTACTAAGACGGCGAATACTACCCATCGGGTCGGCGGGTGTAATTGTTTGAAATTACTAAGACGGCGAATACTACCCATCGGGTCGGCGGGTGTAATTGTTTGAAATTACTAAGACGGCATTTGTCATGAAATAGCGGTGTTTTCACCCATCGGAGGCAACATATCATCGGCTGGAATTTGGAAGGCAAATACACACCATCGAGGCTGCAAATTTACCAGTGTTACTGGTAAAATCACCGCTTAACGGTATTTTCTTACCCTTCACTACTGTCCTGCCATGGAAGTCGGATCTTACGTTAATTATGTTATTTGGATTATTTGATTTGAAAAAAAAATGTTACTTTTTCTGCACAAAACCCCATCAGTTGCGAGAAAATCGCAAAAGGAAAATGCGTGTGGCCGCTATTGAAATTTCACAACTATTATCGATAGCATTACTGTTTGTTCTTTTTCCAAGCAAATCTTAAACAAATGCCGCAGCATTGTGTAGTTGGAGGATGCAGTAATATAAGTTCCAAAGTAAAAGTTGTTTATCAATGGCAAACTTGAAGGGCAACAAAACGAGACGATTCTGGACGTATTTTGTGCACTTAACTTGAACCGAGTTTTCGGGGCTTACCGGGCACCGTGTCATATTCAGCCCATGCCCGATTGTTACCCCCGTTCTATTCTATTTAAACAATAACTTGACCGCATCGTCTCTGACATGAAATTTTTACTGTAATAAAAATTCAAATGAGAGAAACAAAGGAAGAAAAAATAAGAATAAGACTCGGTGAGATTTGAACTCATAACCTCTCACTCAAAAGACGGAGCCATAACCGACTGGGGTACTTAAAGAGGCGAAATCGTCATATGTGCACAATATTTAGAATTCCTTTCAAATTTTTTGATTGGTTGAAATTTTGCTGTGCGATTCGTTGTCTTGTATTGCAAGGTACTGTATATACTTATTTAAAACATTGTGAAGGTCACTGCACGAGTTAGCCCAGTTGCTTACGGCGATCGGAAGCGTTTTTTTTTTTTTTTTCAAATCAAGAGTCGTGAGTTCGAGCCCCGGTAGAATCGTTTATTGCGACTTTTGCTTTCATCTTCTTCTTCTTCTTTTTTACTCAGTAATTTTCATTTGGTGACTATTATTGTAATATTATAATACTAATATTTCACTTTCGCTTTCTGACAAAAACACATTGAAAAAAAGAAACAAGTTTCTCGTCACAGTAACGTAATGCGCTGTGTATGTAACTCGACACACACAACGTACATACTAGTGTCTGGCTGTACTGTGGTACAAACAGACAGTGGATCGGATCTTGCGTCCACAACCGGAAGTGACGTTAAAATATCGCATTCCCAATTTTACCGTATTTTAATAAGACGAGCCTCCCTCTTTAATCAATTGAAAGTATCTATGATTTACTATATATATATATATATATATTTTATATATATATATATATATATATATATATATATATATATATATATATATATATATATATATATATATATATATATATATATATATATATATATATATATATATATATATATATATATATATATATATATATATATATATATATATATATATATAGTGTGGAATATGATCTAAGAAAGAAAACAATAATACAATAGTACTCAATTGTAATTATTGTGTCCATATGCCAAGGCGTACCTTTTAGCATATCGAAGCTTAAGAAATAAAGTAACAACATTTTTAAAGTTTCTTCAAAAATGCAAATGGAATTGCGTGAAAGAACTATTCAGTTCACCTAGGCCTGTTGACTAAAAGTCAAGCGACAGATACTTGAAAATTGATAAATACAACTATATCTTTCCATTAGACGTACAAAAAAAGAAGTAGATGTTGTTACAAACACTTCAATTCGATTATTTTTAACAAAATATTATTTGCGAAACAGTAAAAATTTCATGCCGACTACGTAGGCTTTGTATTGTAGGACCGTGTAAGGGTTGTAAGCTTGGTCCGTCTCTTCCTTCATTTTCGAACAATTTTCTTCGATTTTTGGGAAAGTTTCTTAAATTTTCAGAAAAATTCTTTCATTTTCTTTGATTTAGGGGAAATTTTCTATGATTTCTGGGAATTTCTTTTATTTTATTTTATTTTTCACTGAAATATTTTTCAATTTTCGGTATAATTTTCATTATTTTCTGGAAATTTTCTTCAATATTCGGTAAACTGCCTTCATTTTGGGGATATTTTCTTCCAAATTAGTGATTTGTTTTCAATTTTTGGTTAATTCCTTTCAACTTCTGGGAAATATTATAAAAATTCTAATTTATCCAAAATGTTATTATTTTACCTAATTTCATTTTAGTTTTACCTAATTTTGCAATTTGATGTTACGAATTTCCCAATTTGACCTCCCAAGCGTAATGAAAGTATTCAGTCCCATATACTGCAATTTAAAAAAGAATACAACGTTTCTCTTTGGCAGCTAATTACATCGATAGAAAAGTATCTTGTGAGGAGGGGGGGTAAGGGGAGGGGGGGAGGGGAAGGACTGCAGGAATCCTTTTCAAGATCAATTGATGAATATTTCAGGTATGTACTTGTTCACGTGTTCATCTCCATTGCAATAAAATACATATCTGCGAATAGGATTGGAAGTTGTAACAGCAACAAAATTACTAATATTTATACATATATATATATATATATATATATATATTATATATATTATATATATATATATATATATATATATATATATATATATATATATATATATATATATATATTCATATATATAAATATATATATATATATATATATATATATATATATATATATATATATATACATATATAGATATATATCTATCTATATCTATATATATAATATACACATACATACATACATACACACATAGATACATAGCTGCATAGATACATATATACATGGATACATAGATACATAGATACATACATAGATACATAGATACATACATAGATACATAGATACATACATACATACATACATACTTACATACATACATACATACATACATACACCCATACATACATACATACATACATACATGCATACATACATACACACATACATACATACATACATACATACATACATACATACATACATACATACATACATACATACATACATACATACATACATACATACATACATACATACATACATACATACATACATACATACATACATACATACATACATACATACATACATACATACATACATACATACATACATACATACATACATACATACATACATACATACATACATACATACATACATACATACATACATACATACATACATACATACATACATACATACATACATACATATATATACATATATATATATATATATATATATATATATATATATATATATATATATATATATATATATATTATATATTTACATTTCCACATGTCACATATATCCTCCTAGCTTTTGCTTGTGGACACGTACACTTTTAAAACAGGCGGATCAAATTTGATCCGGAATGGATCAAATTTGATCCGGATCCCAGGGGCACCGAACCTGTTCCGGATCAAAATGACACGAAATTCCAGATCAAAAATAACGACACTGCTGGATCAAACTTATAATACCATTCTGGATTAATTTGATTTGGATAAAGGATGAGAAAGATCCGAAAGTTAACTCTGGTTATTCCACTAGCTGACTAGCCGCAGGAATGATGGTTTGAAGCGATATTGTAAGGTCCATTTATCCAGATATTCAAAACACGAGTACATGTAAAAAACAATAGGCAAACTAAAAATTGGTTTCGCATTTATTTTTGAACAGTTGCATAACAAACCACTTAAATATATCTAAACATAGAAAAGGCAAGATCTTTAAAAGCCTGAGGAGTTGTGTGTATAAATACTAATGAACATAATCTGTAAAACTTTAAAAAAAAGTGGACGGAATGAAGGAAATGTAATTTTTATCAAGGCAGCAAGAAACAATATATCATTTGTAATTATAACCTATTCATAATGTACGTAAACATAATTGTTATACTGATGGATTTAATTGTTATACTGATGGACTTAATTGGTATACTGAGGTCTGGTGACATGTAGAGGTAACTTTTGCTTAATTGCATTCTTTAAATATAAAACGGATAGTACCCCTAGGCAATGGGTAAATTGCAAAGAATAAATAACTCTTTATGCTGTTAAAATGTAAAAACACATTTTAAAGAATCATGAAAAAGCATCTTAAGCAACATTCAACTATCTACATCTCCATTTTTTATGATGACAAAGTTTCACAATTCTTTTACACTTTGATTGAATGTAACTCAAAAACTACTTTTTTTCTTCTTCTGTGGTGTAAAAAGAGTTTTACTCAGTATGTGACACTCTTTCGCTTTGTGTAAAAACTGTCCACTGGTTACCAGCCCTCAAAGAATTAGTTCAGGCGTCAGTCAAGTCCATCTTGTTTACAAAAAAAGATTTTAAAACAAACAAATTGGTAAAGAAAGCATACAAAAATCTTATTCCATTAAGGAGATATTTAACTTTGAAATTTGGTATCATGTGTGCAGAAACGACTGAAATAAGACTTTTTATGATGTCATAACCTTAGATTCCTCAAAGTTGTTATGTATTCTATCATATTTTGCACTTCGATTTTATGGATTAAAAATCATTGAGTATGTCAGGAATGTCGCAAAACATAATTTTGTAAGGATGATTATAATTTATGCCCTGAAGAAAGTTTGAGGGAAAATAATTGGAAGTAGGAAAAAAGTTAAATATATTTTCTTTAAAATACATTTACAATTGTTAAGAATGTGAAGATAAAGGCGCCGTCCTTCCATAGTAAACTTAACCCACCAGACATTTCTACAAAGATCAGACAGAGCTTTAAACTTGAATATCTTTTTAACGGAATAGGCTTTTTTAATTTGTTCACTCATTTGTTTCTTTTAAATAGGGATGTGCATTTTCATTTTAATTCAGTAAACGATAAACGATCCATTTTTTCGATCGTTTACCGTTTACACGATCAGCGAAAATGTGATCACACGCCAAAAATTCCTTACATTTTCGCGGAATTGGTTGAATCCCTACAATAAACAAAATATAACCATCGTGATTTTCAGTCTTAAGAATAAGTAAGGAATATCACAAAACTTTAGTAGGGTCTATAATTAGTCTTCAAATTATTAGTAAGGCTGACAAAAGTTGTCAAAAATAATGACCCATGATTTTAACATGCTTTAAAACGATGCAGAAATGAAATATTATCAAGTAAATTGCTGTGTCTTGCAAGCATTTTGATACGTTTTAAACACATATCGCCATGCCGTACAAAGTGCGCCACTGGGTTGTAGCTAGCATACTGTATACAAAATATTCCAATCCAGTGTCATTCCCAACTAGACTGTATTTCATGCAACCCTCTTGGCAAAATGACGCTGATGCTTACGAACCACGTTGAAATCTCAACAACGACTCTCATTAAAGTTAGGGAACTGGAACCAAGCCAATCTGTGCTCCCCACTGGGAATCTCCCACCAAACATTATTTTTGTATTCACATAACGGTGAAATTGTTTTATAAAGGTAGAAAGACAAGTTTTGTAAAGGAATATTCCCATGGAATTTCATTTGTATACATTTGATAGAGACACAGAATGGTGAAAATCCTATGTCTATAGCTCATTCCTACATGAAGTTATCGCACTAAAACGATTTTTCTTACATGCCTAAAACTGACTGCTGTAGTGAGTCGAAGCCACTCCTATGGCATCACACACAAGAAGGCGCTCAAATCCTTTTTCATTTCTTTGAATTTGAAATGAATAGTTTGTAAATAGTTTAAGAATTTTCAGGAGAGTTAAGGAATGATTATTGATTTTTATTCAAGTTATGCAATTTTTGTGTGCAATATGTGTTACACATATGCAACCACAAGGATTAGATTTCAATAAAACAAATAAACATTTGATTACCATTTATACTATAAAATTAGTACACAATCATTATAAAATGCTTTGTTTATTTTAAGTTTCATAGTGTTTATTTGACAGCCTGAGCAAGTGAGTGAGTGGGAGCAGGGACCATTCTAGTTACAGTAACTACAAAGAAAAGAACTCAATCTGTTTGGGACAAAAAGGTTTTGATGAGTGACACTTGGTACAGACTTATTCCATCCCTAACACTTTCCAAGATTGTATACAAATAAATGAAAAGGTCCCATATGTGCATTCTCACGGGTAATTAATATTGAAGATATAAAATAGCTTGAAACAAGTATCCTTTTCCTAAAAAAGGCCTTGGCATGGGAGTGCACTTCTTTAAGCTATAACTAATATCTGTTCCGGCTGCTACTTTGGTCTCAACGCCAAAACGAAAGGTTGTGGGTGCTGCACTTTCTCAACAAAAAAAAGGCAAGTTGGTGCCAATCTGAAAAAAAGATGAAGAACAAGAACCATAGAAATATGTAATCAAAATTATAGAATACAAGGATACACCAATACAAGGATACACCAGTACAGTGGGTACACCAATACAGTGGGTACACCAATACAGTGGGTACAACAATTAGCTGTGAGCTTGAATTTTTCCAACTTTTATTGCTTGATTTTCACCAGTCACCAGGCAAAAAAGGCAAATTGCAGTATAAGTGTGCATGGTTTTGTGTTTTCTTTTTTAACCTGCACTTTGCAATCTTGGAAATGTTATCAACTTCCATAATAGAAATGTCAAATTATCAATATAGTTCTTAAAAAAAGGCAATATGACTGCCTCTATTCAGCGAATATTGCAGAAAATCGATGTTCATAAAAACCAAGTCCACCTTGGCATGCTTTTAATGTTGTAACACTGAGGAAAGCATTTTAAAATGCCAAAACAGACCAAAACCTTCTCAGTTTGTATAAAGCATTTGCATGCCTAGTCCGTTGTCGCGTGTTGTTTTTTCTTCCAAGTTTGTATCATGCCTGGAGGGAACAAGAGTGGCAAGATTTGCAACGCTACGTTGAATTTGTGGTCATCTGCAAGAATACATCATGAGCTGAGTGAACAAGACTGTCATAATCAGGTATAATCAAGATTTTTTTGATTTCTTACGTAAATTTTCACCCCAGCATCACAATCATTCTAATTTTGTGATTGGTCAAAATGAGAAATATTGACCCAATTGACCTACATCTTCTATCAACCATAGTTTACCATTAGACTGCATATTTAAAAATCATCAATATTTACCATTATTACAGCACAGTAAGCTTGCACGGTGTACCTGTTTTGTAATTAAAACCGGTTTCGGGAAACCGCGGTTTCGGGAAACCGCGGTTTCGGTCTGATTGATATTCTATAAAAAAGCGGAAGTACCGAAAATCACTACAAACAAATTGCCAAAAGATGGTAAAAATCTGTTTTATTTCAATGAAAAGAAAGTTCATGCTTTGTGTCAACATGGTTTTTGTATTATCTTTTGATATATTTGGGAAAATATGTGATATTTATGCAGATTCAAACAATAAATACGTTTGAGAATGTTTGGAAATAATGTACCTGCTGATAGCAGGTTCGATCATGCTATGAATTTGCGAATTCTTTCCGGGCTATTATTTCCCTGACCACAACAAATTAATTCCTTTATGGAATCCATTGATTTGAAGTCATGTCGATTCTCTCCCGAGTCCTTTTGTCTTCTAAAATACTTGGGAATCTATTTTAAATCCCGACAAATATATCGCAAACCGCAAGCCAAGTATTACGACACCATTTACGAATTCACACAAAGCAAGCCCTACTGTACTGACTGACCCTATGCATGCACAGTACATAGGGCTAGTACAATTTACTGTATAACACATTATGCAATTTGTATAAAGGTCCCTGGATACATATAAAACTTTCACGTGTTGTCATAGTAACATGATTTATGAATGGGTTTTTAAGGGTTGTCGTATCATTTTCGAAAGTTTCTTTTTAATTCAGCAGCTTATGCCGGGAAAAACCGTCGCTATAAATAGCTGTCGCATTGTTTAGAGGGTCCATTAATTGCGTGCTCGTTATGGAATAACAATGTACTGTAAAACGAAGATAAATTATCCCCGTGCTAATAACAGCATGGTTTGTGAATCAAACCAAGCTGTTACTTTCTACTAGAGCGGAATGCAGAGGTAATATTATTAATGTATGCATACCAACTGGCTATCACCTGACGGGTCCTCAAAAAAATATATATAAACTCGCTCCACTTCGAACCAATGAAGCCATTTAAGCTTGTACCCTTAGCGAATAACACGTGGTATGCGTCAATTACATACAACACATAATTGGAACGGAAGATTTCATCGCTCGTAGGCTACTAATATAAGTAAACATATGTACAGGAGAACGGAAGACATTTTTAAAAACAAAATGCATGATTATTGAAGTTAAAAAATAACAGAGGTATGCATGACTTTTGTGGTTTAGCTATTTTTTTTTTTAAATAGAAGCCATGGCCTAGCCATGGTTAATATTTCAAAGACATATTGAGTATCAAGTGGGTGAGATCTAAAGTGTAAGATTTTCCCGCCGTAGGCTATATGCAAATCAGCAACAATTGTACAGCGTGACCACTGATCAATTATACAATGGCTAGCATTACACTGTAAAATGATGCATTTAGAGGCCTAATTTAGGTTTTACAAGAATCCGACAATTTTTTAATATTTTTTATATGAAACAAAATTGAAATCATAACTATGAATTAGAAATCGTGTGCAAATAAGGGCATAATATATATATATATATATATATATATATATATATATATATATATATATATATATATATATATATATATATATATATATATATATATATATATATATATATATATATATATATATATATATATATATATATATATATATATATATATATATATATATATATATATATATATATATATATATATATATATATATATATGTCCTGTCGACACGGAATTTTTCTTACGTGACTGCCTTGGGACCTAGACTGACAAAGGGGTGAAATCGGCATTATTTGAGGGGCAAATATCAATGCCTTTCTTATCATTTTCAACATTACTTTTACAGAAAATACTGTGATGCTAATACAAACATCGTTAGCAGTTATCATATAACAGTGCAGTACACTGCAGTTATAGTTACTGTAATGCACAAAGCTTGTTTACATTACGGGTGAAGAACCGGTTTTCCAATTAAACCGGTTTTGCTTTTGGAAACCGACCGGTTTCACGTCGGGACAAAAGCGTGCAAGCTTGCAGCACAGTGCAGTAATCTTGGTGCTATAAATATTCCTTATGCACATACTAACAATTTGAAATTCTATTGAAGTCCTTCTTTCTTTCTTTTACTAGAATGTTTGAAATATAACTTTTTAGTGTCAAATTCTACACCCATTGTTATATGAATTCGATTTTCAATAAAATTCTTTAATTTTTGGAAATCATCTGCATGTGTGATGTCATCAGGATCAATTAGTCCCAGCCAATCAATTACTTTATGCAGGCGATAAAAACTGTTCATTTGCCAAACTCCTGGTAGAAATAAGCTACAGACATGAGTTTCCTTAATCTGTTTTTGTTGTCCTTTATCAAACATAAGAATGAAATTCCATGGAATAGCCCTTCAATGAACTTACTAAAAAAATGAATTTATTAGTTGTTTCATACGATCAACTTGAGACACTGGAAATTATCTTTAAAATATAACATAAAATGGAAAAAAAGTTAAAATAGAATCTACTAAAGACTCTCCTATTGTGGTAATAGTATAGCAATTGTATGCACAATACCCATTGAGTAGGACAACAATGAAGGGGCCATATGTAGATATGTATTCAGCAAAAAGGAAAGGGGGAGTTGTGCATCATGCATAGGCTATGTATATAAGGGGAGTTAAAGTCAATGCTTACACCTTTCCCTGAGAAACAAATCCATTCTGTTAGAGACCCATAAATTACAAATAATCTATCACATAGAGTGATTTAAAGTTTCTACTGTAAAACATTTGATATTCTTGGAGAACAAGTGACCTGCCACACAATGGTGTATGCCAACCTGAATTAATGCTGTATATGTTAAAAAAACAAAAAAAACATGTACTTACATGCCCATATTTTCCTTCATTGTCAAGAAAAGGAAATTCCCTGAAGATAGCCTTAGCCATATTCAGCTTAAAGAGGGCCTGCTTTGGAAAATAAAAAATCGCTCAAATTCCATAATAAGGTGTTCGATATTCCCAATTTCGAACATCTCACTTAAGATTTACAAAAAATAGCCATTTAGACTTGAAAAATAAGGCTTAAAATGCCACTTTCCCCAAGTGCTCAAAAAAAAAAAATACTGTGTTTGATGACGTCACACTATTGTTGATGACGTAGGTATAGTGAGTTGATTCATTGTTTATGTTAGGCACAATGTGCATCCCCATATATATTGTACAATGGGTAGCTCAAAAAGCGACAGCTTTGATGACATTTCCGACCTCGATATTTTATATTTTTGCTCGGTTTTTGACAAAAATCAAAACGAGGGGGATAATGACAGTGATGAAGCAATCAAAGAAAGTGAAACCTACCAATATGAGCCCTTAGCAGAGAGGTATTAGAAGGGAATACACCACCGCCGGCAGAGCCTGAAAAAGATGAAGGCCTAGGCCTAGGCAGGCTGTAGGCATTTCATTACACAATTGTTGATTGGTGAGTAGGCCTACTGTAGCCTAACGTCTATCCGTATGTTTGTATGTTGTTTGCAGACATCAAGTTGAAAAAGACAAGATAGGTCATATTAACTCACAGATACTATGTTCTTTGTATGGTACTGTACCCTAACGTTAGATATCATGTTGAAACTTGGTTGGTTTTGGTTATTGATGTCAATATTTTGAAGCACAATCAATTTTTTAAAGGCACAAAATAAAGGTGGGTCTTGTGAGAATTTCTTCAAAATTATAGGCACGGAAACCGTGCCTGTGCGAATTTCGTCGAAAGTAAAGGCACGTCCACCGTGCCTAATTTCATCAAAAGCAAAGGCACAGCTGCCGTGCATGTAATAATTTTGTCAAAATTATAGACACGGCCTAGTACTCCCCTTTGGACTGATGCCAGCCGTGTTAGTAATGCTGCCATTCGTGATGGCTGCTCATACGACAATCCCAATGTCAACCCGTACTGTAAGAATTTAGTGCAAATTTCACATTATGAATATTAATGTAACTTAGGTCAATGAATGATCATAAAGCCAGGTAGGAGTAAAATCTCCACGGCGTTCGCAAATGGGTTCTAAAGAGCCCCTTGAGGTCCTGGGATTTATGGGCAAAGCCACGAAAAATTACAAAATTGCATGCAAATTTGTGGTACAGTATATCGTATAAGAATATGATATATATTTCCATTGGACCAAACATGGATTGCCGTAAGTTGACTTGAATATTCAGAATCGAACATTGGGGAGGAATGATATCATTCTGCAAATCGGTGAAAGAATCAATATCTGTTTTCTTCATTCTGCCTACCAACCATGGCATACCGCGCCGAAGGACTGACGGTATTTACGAGTAACGACTCAAGCAGAGCGGGAACCCGGGAATGTCGCTGATTGGTCAATCATATCTGTGTCTATAAAACATCTTACACAATAATAAGCACGGCAGCCGTGTCTATAATGACTTCGAAAAATTAAATTAAAGCAATGGATAATTCAATCAGTTTTTCTACTCTGTGTAGAAATATTCTTGTTTAGAGGGTTAGATACTTCTTGTACCTTAGTCAATGTACAGATTCAGTGTTATTAATCGTCATGCACATTTGCATTTTGCATAGCCTTGCTTGTGTCACTGGTATCCTGACATCTGAAGAGTGCTGGGCATCTAAAGTATCTAGTACAGTTTAGGCCGCTGTACATGTACATGTATGCCTTGCATAGCTAACGCATACTGAGAGCCGTTGTTTATCTCAGTGGGCCTATTTAGTCCCGGGCTTTTACAATAGGATCCACCCATTTTTTTTGTTGGCTTTCAAAATCAGTAATATGCTTGTTCATTTCTACGGCAGTTAAGAAATATTGATAGAAAAAGATGATACTATTTGTATAGATTTTTTGTCTCGAATCCGAACTGCGTCTGTCTCTTAACCACATATTGTAATGCGAGAGGCAGGGATTTTTTTTTTTTTGTGAGGCGGAGGGAGATTTCTTCTTGAGATGGATTTGTATAGCATTCTCACTTTCTCCTGGCCCACTTTTCCTCCCTGGGCCAACCCCTACCTACTATCCACCTGGACCTCTCCAGTCATCACAAAACCCAAACCCACCCTAACCTCTTCATCAACTTCCACAACCAAATCAAAAACCAACTCTCAAAGTATACCTCCATCTATACTGATGGCTCCAAGGAAGGCGACAAGACAACTGCTGCTGCCGTCATCCAAGACATCACCCTCAGTAGCAGACTTCTCAACTCATCCATCTTCTCGGCCGAGGCCAAGGCCATCCTCCTCGTCCTCAACTTTTGTGAATACTCTCCGCTCAGCCACTTTGCCATCTTCTCAGACTCCAAGGCTGTCCTTACTTTATTACTCAATGTTAAATAAGATAACCCCACATCTCACCTCATCCTCCGTAAACTCCTTTCGCCCCCCTTCGTAGGAAACATATTCTGTTCTTCTGGATACCCAGCCATGTTGGCATCCCTGGCAATGACAGGGCTGATGCAGCTACAAAGCCTGCCCTCACCCTTACCCCTACCCCTTTTCCCAAAACACCATTCCGATCAAACCCACCATTCACAACTTATCCCATGTCGACAACATCAACTTTACCCGCCTTAGAATAGGTCACACCCACCTCACTCACTCACACCTCCTTACTGCCCCACACCCCTCTGAAAGAATTGCCATTTCACCCTCACAATCCATCACATTCTCCTTGCTTGACCCCTGTACAACCTTCTTAGAGCTTCCCTCGCTGCCCACAACTCAATAGCCGAGCTCTTCCAAAAAAAAAAAAACCTCCGGATAGAATTATCTCCTTCCTTCATCATGCTTCCCTCTACAACCATATTTCGCCTCTTTCCCCACCCCCTCTCTCTTTACATTATTTCTTCACCCATACACCTCCTCTCTCGATCCCAGCTTTCTGGTTTTCTCTCAATCTCCCGCTGTTTACTCTCCTTCCTACCTCTGGAATGATCTAACCTTTCAGGTACAATTTGACCATTGCTGTTGTGGTGCCGTTAAACTCCCATCAAACTAACAAAAAAACATTCCAATCATAATTTAAAATGTGGATGTTAGTTTACAAAAATACAAATTAAAGTATCTGATTATTCTGATAAATCCTGACTTCTTTCAAAAAGTGTGGTTTATATTTTGGAAAATTGTTCATTTAAATACCCTTTTTTCAGATATAATTGTCAAAGCAATGCTGAAAAAATAATCAAATTTGGGGAAAATAAACTTAGCTTAAAATTTGCCAATTTGACACTGCTGGAAAAAGTCTAGTTATGCCGATGACCCTAGTGTGCAGTATTACTTAGTTGCCATTTTGGCTCGACAAGTAAACTTTGCTCTTCACAAGGTTTTTATAATTCATTTCATCATTTATTCTTTTTAGGTGCACATGTGGCAATTGTCAGATTATGCCAAAATTGAACGAGTGCCAATGCTGCAAAGTAATGCAGAGGGTTCTTGTCAAGATGAAAAGTGAAGAAGAAGACAGGGAATGCCCACCCTGGATTTCAGCCAGTTTGTCTGAATCAGCATGTTTTACAAATTGCACTGTTCCAGTCCAGTACAGTCAGAAGTATGGAAATAGAGCTGATACTAAATTTCATGAGTGAGTAGCATTGCAAATCATTTAGATTTTGTTTGGAGAAATATATTTTAAAAATTGTATTGCATTTTATCACAGAGAATTACCCCATTTTTGACATGTTAGAACTATGTGTAGTGCAGCATAACCTTGGGATACCAGGATACCTTAGGATGATTCTGGATACAAGTTGTTTTTCCTCAAGCTCAAGCACGGTTTAGCTCATGCACCATTTTAAAATAATTTTAACAGCCTCTTTAGTATCTTTTTCTCTTGTTCACATTGAAATAAAGAATGTGTTACCTCTCATTTCACTAATCATTCTTTCAAGGATCCCATCTAATGTAGAAATTTATAGGAATGGTATTCGCAATGTCAGACCAAAGCAAGGCTTCAATATGAGAGGAATAATAAGAAATGATAATAATAATAACGTAAATAAGAAATGATTGTTTTTCAGGTAAGATAAGCTCCTGTCAGGCTACACATAACAACTAAAGATCTTTTTCTTTTTCCGATAAAGTACAGTCCTCCAATTGGGTTATAAACGTTCTGTGAACAATCAAAATGTTTTATGTACACAAGCAGAATTTTATTTTGTCTGAACAAACAAGTTTTATTTCCAGCAAAATTTCATTTGCATATTATTCAATGATAAAATTAAAAAAACAAATAACTAGGAAATATATTTCTATTCTGTACCTGCCAAGTGGCAAAGTCATGTTTTAGCTTAGCATCAGTCAATTTATGAGTGCTTGTATCTAGTGCTTGTCATATATTTTTCTAATGCAATGCATTTATTCTTTCACAGACACTCTCCTTATACTACCTACAGACACTGGCAGAGTTGGGGATATCTCGGCAAACATGTAAGGGTACCACTTCCGGTATGCATTTTCACCAAGATCATGGAGGTCTTTCCTTCAGCGGAATATGCAGGAGGCAGGATTCCAGTATCCAGCAATTTATGTTGTCTAATTTTTTTTCATTACAAATTAGGCTCTTATTTACATGTAGAACACTAAGTACAAAGTCTTGAAGGGGCTAGTGACAGTAAGTGGAAAATCATAAAAGTCTTCTATACCGAGATCCAGTTTGATATTCCAGAATGGATTTACCTCCACCTTCACCTTCAGTTGAAAACAAAAGCACTGGCATTGATTTATATGGTGGGAGGGGAGGGCGGTTCAGAATCCCAAGAGGCATCCCAAAACTGTGTATGCATGATATGAGCTACGGGAAATATATAAAAAAGGAAAAGCTTAATGCAGCAGAAAATGTTCACCTTATTTCTTCGTAACCCATGATAGTGACATTTAGTCAAACCCAAGTACAGTAGGTCAACCCCTAACAGACATTGTGTGCCCTCAACCGCACATTTTGGACCGTTTGACATAATTTTTCTGCTAGTTTTTGCATCCATGGCATGAAAGTCTAGTGAAGCGATTGATGGACGGTTAAAGGTCTGATGACATGTAACAGTTTTTAGATATGTGAATGAAAGCTAAATTCTGAGCAAAATGCATTTTTAAACAATAGCTTGTCTAGCTTTTGAGAAATGATCAATCAAAGTTTGAAGATTTTAGAATTGAGGCAAACTTTGTGGTGTCATCTGTTTAATATAACTCAAATTCTTTAATTTTTTTTTCAATGTTAACCAGTTGTGAGCTTTAGTTTTTTTTGCCGATTACCCATTGTTTAAAGGTATGTTCAATATACAAAAAACAACATGAAATCAGACTTTGTTATTTAAAGTATAGATTACAAAGGACTGAAACACAAATGATTTATAGAAACAACTGGAGAGGTATTCAACTTTATATGTCAAAAAAATTGCACAATAACATCCACAAATTAAAAACTATGTAAAAGCCATTTTAATTGGAGTTTTTGTTATATTAATGTTCCATTCTATATTTTAAAGCAATTAAATCCAAGTTGCTTTTAGATGTCATTGTACCTTTAAGTAACATTGAGATAATAAGTACTAGTCTTTTTTTAAATACTTTGTGCTTCCTTTGTATTCTCTCCCTGTATTACTTCTTACAAGTTTGACAAATAGAAAGAAGCTACCTAAAAAGTGAAAACAAGAATAAATTTGTACTTAATTTTACTCCTATCTAATTCAAAGCTAAGCGGAGGTTCCATCATGAAGATGGGCAAATACTCCATTGTAATTCTTCATGCTTCCATGTTACCCTCCCACCACCCCATCCAAAACAGAAATGACTACTAGTCAGTGGTCACACACATAAATGAAACCTTTTTTATGGTATTTGATTTCCTTATATTTGCTCCTTAAATTGCTCACTTTTATAAAGAGAGGAAAACATCACTGCCCTGTTACTGATCCCTCTTAACTATTACTTAAGGGATCTAGTTCAAATCTAGATTAAGGTATGTATCTAGTTCCAACTCAAGTGCTTTTTGAGAATTTTGGTACTTCTTGTTATGAACATAATTCCTTAACAATGAGCTCACAACACATCTGGTCTGCAGTGTACAGAAGTAACTTGAAGCCATCAAGTATATGTATAATTGCTTACACCTCGGGGTTCAATAAATTATCAAAAGTGTTTGCCTGTTACTAAGGCAAGTATTATGAAACGCTTAATTGCCAGCTGACATGCTAATTATTTTCCCTGGCCCTAATCCAACACTTCTCTTTTTGAATTAATTATTTTGTAGGCCTTTTGTTTATTTCCTTGGATTGCATAATGGAAAAATGTATTGTCGCAGGGTCCGCAATACAAATTTGTCAAACCTTTTTATACTTCCATAAAACAAATTTCTGGTGGAAGTTTATCAAGTTACAAATGTATATTAGGCATAAAAACTTGTTCGTTTGCCCTCCTCCACCACCCCCGGCATTAAAATATATATATATATTTGGTTTTCAAAAATCCCTACACCTTATAGAATGTCCTTTTTACGACCCAAACACTTGATTTGGCTAAAAAAAAATAGCTTCGATTTTGGTGAAAATGCAGGTTGGCCATCCGAAATTAATTGTATTAATACACATTGTACAAATCAAGAAAATTGGCCGTAAAATGAATATTTGGCCGTATACTGTCCCAATGACCTTGCAGCCATGATTTCAACTCTTCAATGACCTCTTAAAAATTATACATTTTCTGCCCGCCCCTTAAGCTTGTTTTTAAAGTGGAGGGCAAACAAACAATTTGTTTAGGCCTTATTCTTAATTATATCAACCCCAACCATATAGCTCCATAGGAATGTTGCTGTCCCTGTTTCCATGAGGCAAGCTCCCAAAGAAAGCTGGTACGCATTTTTTGCTCAAAAGATGATCTAGTGTATGCAACATTGATGTATCAAACCCTATTCCATTTATAATATGAAGTTTTTTTTACAGATAAATTTCATAAAAGTAATATAAGTGTAGGAAAATATGAGGTTTTGTCCAATATAAACATCAAAACCTGATGGAATCAGTTGCTAGTACCAGGAGTGTTTTCTCCCATTTGCAGTGTTTCTGAAGTGCCAACAACACCTGTTACATTTACATTTTCTGCTGATTTTGTTTAGTTGTTTGGAATCTGGATGCATGCCTATTAAAAACTTCTTCCAAGGTATGTTTTGTCATGCCGCTTGATACAGATGGATGAGGGCTAGGAATGCGACTTGACTGGTTTCTGACCGACTCGTACAGGTTGAGGAGGGCTAGAAATGCAACTTGACTGGTTTCTGACCGACTCGTACAGGTTGAGGAGGGCTAGAAATGCGACTTGAATGGTTTCTGACCGACTCATCCAGCACTGCGAGAGCATACACTTCCTTGAGTAGGATGTCAACATTTTCTGAAAGAACATGAAAAAGCAACTTTAGTATATGGATAGCAATATTTTAATTTGTTGTTACTTCTTTTTAATGGGGCAATTTGTATATTTTACAAAACATGATTGCCCTCTTATTCCATCAACCCTTGATTGAAATAAAGATTTCAAATCAACCTTGACACGTCCTAATAACATATAAAGGTCCAACACAATTCAAATTCATTGAACAAGAAAGTTTCCCCACTTAAGTGGATACCCCACCCATAATCGGGAAAATCCTATCACCACCCATTAAGTACAGCGAGCTCAGAGGGGTGGGCAAGTGCAGGATTCTTATGGCCCGGTATTTCATTACAGATGCAGACGTATCCCACTGCAGATATTCAAATTTTCATAATCAACATGCTAGGCATTACAGTACCTTGAAAATTGGTAACCTTTCATTTTCAGGCTGACCCCTCCAAGCCTCCTGATCTAGTAGATTGAGCTTTTTCAACTTTATTCATAATCTCTAAAGAAAATGATGCCATGAGCTCGGCAAGAGAATTCAATGAAATGTATTTCTTTATGAATGAAAATAACTGACTTAAATTAGGCCATTCATAATTAATTGTTGGCTTAGTGTAACTCATTTTGTTGAGAGAAAACAATTGGGTAGGTAGGCAATGTTTTTTGAGCCAATATCAGGTTTTTTCATACCTTTCGTACAATAAAAGGTTAACACTTCAGATAATAAAAAATGAAATCATTTGAGTAGGCACCATTTTTGATGTACATGTAGGGTTGCGCCAAACGAGCAATTATTTTAGGATGGCCTTAGACTTAACTGAAAAGGTACAAAATAAGTTGTTCAACATATATACATTAAAAAAATTACACTGAAAATGATATAGGTATATAAAACCATGTGCGAATTGTGAAGACAAAATTGGTTGAATAGGTCTAACTTTTAATTTTGAAAAAGCCACTTTCAAATGGAAGTATGTAAATGAAGTTACTGTTACACCATCAAAAATCTTCCAGTGATAAATGAAAACAACATCTAAGCATAAGGACAAACTAATGAAACAAACCTTTCTATGAAATTATGGAAATTGCACAACATCTGTGACTTCCTCACTTTCTGTCGACAAATGTTCAACAGAATCTGTGGTCATTATGTCATATTCCTCACAGATTTCTCAAAGCATCTACAAAAATGAAATGTTTTGATATCGTAACTATGCAGGCATGTAATTGTGTTACTTAGGACCTACCAGTTACCACATCATTTTTTGCACTCCAGAATGATATTTTTTTGTCATGCATGTAGACATAAGTTTTTCTATTCGACATACAAAATAGTATCATCAAGAGCAAGGTGTCAAAACCCCTCATAATTCCTTCACTGGCATAACAAATATGGAAGGTAATTTTGTCAATTTACAGATTCATGCTTTTTTAACTTGGAAATTTGTCCTCATAATCTCACTCAGACAGCATGTAAAGGATTTTTTTCGATGGCAATGATAACTTGTAGAAATAGAACTTGGTTCATGCCTTTGTTTGAAAATGAAACATGTAGTTTTTGTATTAGAAATAAATATGCTCTAAAATGTTGCATCACTTTTGTAGAGATGTGGTGCAGCCCAAGTTTTTCTTTGAGAACGTTAATACTCTACATCAACTTTTTACTCAGTTGTTTGTTATGAATTATAGAAGGGCATTTCTGCCAACTGCACTTTCTGCCATTCCTTACCGTCACGACGGTACGGCCTAAAAGGTATGGCGGAAAGGC
The DNA here is from genome assembly GCA_020152595.1 of Chiridota heheva. Lineage (NCBI taxonomy): Eukaryota > Metazoa > Echinodermata > Holothuroidea > Apodida > Chiridotidae > Chiridota > Chiridota heheva. The sequence goes on from JAIGNY010004509.1 coordinate 3,841,047, forward strand.
TCATAATATATCAATAATAAAGTGTTGTTTAGTTTCAATTAATGTGAACTGAAAAGCATTTATGAGAAAATAGATACAGTGATTGCAAACAAGAAGAATTAATAAAGATATTTATTATTTGACTTTAGAAATGGGAAAATGGGCCACAAAAAATGGCCCGAAAGATAATAAAAAGAATTGGTAATACTATGTTAAGTACCAAATATCATTAATTTAAAGGAATAGAAAAAGGGATACATTGAATGTGATCCCTCTGACCGTAATGTAGCATAAGTCTTGTATAGGCCTATTTGAAAATAAAACTTTATATTTTGGCGGAAATGCCTGGCTACCTTGTTTATACTAGTACCACAGCACAGCTCCACATTATAATGTAAACCAAATTTCGTCCTAGCTTGCATACAAAATTCAAACTAACCTGTTCTATGGCACGATGTTTCCAAGAAGGCCTTGGTTTCTTTGCAGGTCGTTGTTCATCAAGTTTAGATTAGAACTTGTAGCGGAATTGGTGCTGGTTGTAGCCTAATAGGCTACTATTAATTTACAGCCTAGCCTAGTACCAGAAACGTTTGCATTGGGCCTAACGCTAACGCCCAGGAAACTCTAACTCCGCTTTAATGTGGAACCCGACCCAAGAACCAAAAAAAATACGTTTAGAAAGTCCAAAATTTGCTTGCAGAAGTAGGCATGCAGACTGGCAGATAATCCTCAGTAAAGACTAAAGTGCTCTCTGCAAATCACACTGCTTTTCATAGGCCCTGTAAATTATTTGTGGTCCAAGTCTAACGTTAGTTAGCTGCACAAACGTCGTCCATAAACGTTTCATTTTCGGATCCTTTAAACATTTGTATCTCTCATTTTCATTCCTACACTCTCCTACGATACAATGAAATGACATTTTCCTTATTTCAGCTGAATTTCTTCTCCTTCCGATGTCAAAATCACATAAACAACACTTGTACCTGCACCGAGTACAGTATCTTGTCATGTTGTTGCATATGTTGATGGCAAGCAGCATACGAATCGACTCACTATACTTACGTCATGTGACGTCATCAGCTACTAACCCTAAGCACTGTTTTTTTTCTTCAAAGTTGATAGAAATTAACATTTTCTTTTCCTCGATAAAAACAATTCAATGAAATTTAGCAAACGAAACCTACATTTTTGGATAGCAAATGATCCAATTAATCAATTAAGAACCAATTATGAATCCATGGCAGGCCCTCTTTAACATCACTCCATGGGCTGAAAGAATTACAAGTGCGTTTATGTTAAGGGAAAGAGTCTGATATACATGTACTGTACTAGCATATTGAAAGTGTTTTTTACAATGAAAGGATATTGATCCAAAATACAGTATCAGATATTTCTGTTTTAGACAATTGGCAGAAATTTATGTCCAGCAACTTCAAGATCAATTTATCTTGCTTTACAGTGTTCACATTAAGGTGCACAATTGCGGAATTTCCGCGAAAGATATAAAATTCCTGCATAGAAAAAGAAAACAGCAAAACACTGAATCAACTCTTTCAATTATATGCATCTTCAAATTGGTCACGTGAGCTGGTTTTGTCACGAAACATTGTACCTTCCTCAAAAAAGGTATGTTTATCAAGGTGTTGAAGTAACACAATAAACGTACACTGCAGTATTGCGTTAACGTTAGAATGTAAGACGCAGTGTTCTATATTCTTATACTCGTTGCGTGACAGTACGATACACATTGACAGCTAGCGCTTGCCGTCAATGCAATGAGCGACAGTACGATACACATTGACAGCTAGCGCTTGCCGTCAATGCAATGAGCGACAGTACGATAAACATTGACAGCTAGCGCTTGCCATCAATGCAATGAGCGACAGTACGATAAACATTGACAGCTAGCGCTTGCCGTCAATGCAATGAGTGACAGTACGATAAACATTGACAGCTAGCGCTTGCCGTCAATGCAATGAGCGACAGTACGATAATCATTGACAGCTAGCGCTTGCCGTCAATGCAATGAGCGACAGTACGATACACATTGACAGCTAGCGCTTGCCGTCAATGCAATGAGCGACAGTACGATAAACATTGACAGCTACCGCTTGCCGTCAATGCAATGAGCGACAGTACGATAAACATTGACAGCTAGCGCTTGCCGTCAATTCAATGAGCGTACATAAAGCCTCACCAGCGCCACTGTGTACTTTTAAAGAAACCAATTTTATGTGTAAGAGGAGATTGGTCATAATATAAAAGCGTTTGCTGCCCAGTTTTCAATACTCAGACCCATAAACAGTTGAGACTGTCGGAAAGTTATCCGATGAGTAAATTACTGTAACTAATTTCATTATTTGAACTTCGCCACTAGTACCAACAACACGTAAATACTAATAACATTGCACTGTTAAAAGTTTCCCCACATTTTAAGCAAATGAAAGGCATTTTGATGGTTCTTATTTAGTGTGAGTCACTAACATTTTAAAAATGAATCTAATTTACCAAAAGAAGTTGCAGTTCCCTTTTCAGTTTCAGCTTTGGACCAGCTACCAGGCTACAGGAAATAGTTCTTTTAGTGCCTCATTTTCCGAATGCAAAAGAATAAAAGCATCACAATCTACTTAATTATCTGTGCAACGAGAGTATACATGTAAGCCCATTTGGGATCCTCAGTTTTTCTAACCATGTGGTCATTTAATACTTAGCATTTTACAATACATGCATCTACGGGGATGAGGACTTTTTCACAAAGGAACATTTTGACTGGTAACCATGTGCAAACCTGAAATACTGCCGATACCCATTGGTTTGAGGTATAACTGCATGGTTTTGAATTTTTGCAAAACTAGCCGTTTTTGGAAATACAAACTAGTCTGATAATTTACAAAAAATACAAATACTAAACAACAACATGATACTAACTTTAGGGACCTACAGTGTATGCTAATCTTATCTGTACAACTATCACTTATGTACCTTCGAAGATAAAACTAATTCAGAGAGTCTACACTAGTAGTTATTTGCCCAAATTCACAGCGATTTAAGCCTATTTCCCATAAAAGTTTTCAGATATGGGCAACATACAGTATAAACAGTTGGAGGCTGCTAACTAACCTCCACAATGCTCATCAATTGTGAACTGATCTGAACTCATCAAACAAACAGTTAGTACACATAATAACATACTGTATACACCTGATTGAAGTTAGCAGGATACGCAACACTCAACATTGATACATTCTCCTCAATTTAGCATGAATATTGAATTTTGAATATTATACATGTACTTCCTTTAGCTTGAATATTGAATATCAAGTATCTTGCTATCTTCAAGTTGACTATCTGTGGACAGTACACAAGACATTACCAAATTACTGGATGGATTTTGTAAGTTATTTTCTGCCATTGTCTCTGTCGATTTAATAATAAATCTGATAATTTTGTGTGTGGTGGGAACAATGTTTGTACTTTATATCACAGTACATTTCATAAACAATATCAAATCTTATATGGTCTAGTTTTGTTCTAAACGCTCGCATAGAAGTTCCCAACTTTAGAGACTACAAATGAGTATGTGGACTTTTGTGCTAGTACTGTATGTGGGCAAACAACTCACACTGAAAAGTGTGGACATATCATGTCAATCAAGTTTTCACGCCAGCTTTGCAATAAACAGTAGTACATGGAAATAAGTTGTGCGTGTAGCCTTATATTATTTCAGTTTAAACAACAGTGACAGCACATATCAAATTTTGGTAATTTTGTTTACCTTGGTATTTTTTTTTTTTTAATTCAAGTTCGTCAGAAAAAAACAATTGAGGTCAAATAGTTAAGAAAATCATGTTGATTAAATTGCTGGTTCACTTACACCTACGACCCAGCACGGATGGTGCTACCCACTTTTCGTGCACTTAAGGACTCATTCTGTTTGCTCTAAAAGAATGTGACAAAAGTATTATTTCCCAAGTT
>JAIGNY010004509.1:3850000-3872500 GCA_020152595.1 Chiridota heheva
TCTAAGCTTTTCATGAAAAGAAACCAAGAAATTTTGATTAATCAAACTTGAAAACTAAAATTGTCTGTGTTTGATCTATTTAAAATGAAAAAAAAGTCATTGATTAAAATATCTTAATTGAAAAGTTTCAAATCTATGCTAATTGTGCTATTTCGACATATCCAATGTCCCATACAATGCTAGGGTTAGGCCGCATTTCCCCCAAAAAATACAATATTTGCTTCTTATACATTTTTCTATGCCACAAATCCAAAATGCATCAATATACCAAGTTACAAGCAAATCTAAGAACATATCCTAGAGATGAAAGACTCAAAACAGTTATTTACATGGCAAATTTTGTGACTTTTGAAGCTTATTGCAAAATGAACATTGTTTTCTAAGCTTTTTATGAAAAGAAATTAAGAACTTTTGCTTTATCAAGCCTAAGAACTGAAATTGTTAGTGTTTGATCTTTTTGAAAAGAAAAAAAAGTCATTGAATGAAAAATCTCAAATATTTTTTTTTTAAATGTATGCAAATTGAGCTATTTGGATAGATCCAATGTCTCATGCAATGCTAGGGTTAGGCTGCACTAAAAAGGTGCAGTTTTTGCTTGTAATACCTTTTTCTATGTAATAAGTCTGACATGCATCAATGTACCAAATTACAATCAAATCTAAGCACATATCCTAGAAATGAGAATCTCAAAACAGTCATTTACATGGCAAATTTTGTGACTTTTGTATAGCTCATCACAAAATAAACATCTGTTTTTGTTCTTTTTCAAGGAAAAGAAAGGAAGATATTTAAGTTTATCATCATCAAAATGAAATTGTTCATATTTTATCTAACTTACAATGAAAATAGGTTATTGATTGAAAAATCTCAAATAAAAAAGTTATGCAAATTGTGCTATTTTGATAGATACAATGCTAGGGTTAGTCATCACTTCCACAAAAGGGTACAATTTTTGCCTTTTATTCTTTTTTCTATGTCAAAAGTTCAAAATGCATCAATGTACCAAGTTACAAGCAAATCTAAGAACATATCTTAGAAATGAGAGACTCAAATTGTGTGACTTTGAAGCTTATTGCAAAATGAACATCTGTTTTCTAAGCCAGAAATCAAGAACTTTTGATTTATCAAGCTTGAAAAATGAAATTGATTATGTTTGATCTATTTAAAATGAAAAAGATCATTGAATGAAATATCTCAATTGAAAAGTTTTAAATCTATTGTGCTATTTCGACATATCCAATGTCCTAAACAATGTTAGGGTTAGGCCGCACTTCCCCAAAAAGGTGCATTTTTTTCTTTTTTTTCTTTTTTCTATGTCACAAATCCAAAACCATCAATGAACCATGCTATAAGCAAATTTATTCACTTATCTCAGAAACGAGAGACTTAAAACAGTAATTTACATTGCAAATTTTGTGACTTTTAAAGCTTATTGCAAAATGAACATCTGTTTTTTAAGCTTTTCATGAAAAGAAACCAAGAACTTTTGGTTTATCGAGCTTCAAAACTGAAACTGTTTGTGTTTGATCTATTTAAAAGGAGATAAAAGGCATTGATTGAAAAATCTCAAATAAAAAAGTTTCGAATCTATGCAAATTGAGCTATTTGGATAGATCGAATGCCTCATACAATGCTAGGGTTAGTCACCAGTTCCACAAAAGTGTACAATTTTTGCTTTTTATACATTTTCAATATCAGAAGTCCAACATGCATCAATGTACCAAGTTACAAGCAAATCTAAGCACATATCCTAGAAATGAGAGCCTCAAAACAGTCATTTACATGGCAAATTTTGTGACTTTCAGATAGCTTATCGCAAAATAAACATTTTTTTGCTTTTTTCAAGAAAAAGAAAGGAAGATATTTTAGTTTATCATCATCAAAATACAATTGTTCATATTCTATCTAACTTACAATGAAAATAGGTTATTGATAGAAAAATCTCAAATAAAAAAGCTTCAGATGTATGCAAATTGAGCTATTTCGATAGATCAAATGTCTCTTACTGTACAATGCTAGGGTTAGTCATCACTTCCACTAAAGGGTACAATTTTTGCTTGTTATACCTTTTTTTATGTCAGAAATTCAAAATGCATCAATGTACCAAGCACAAGCAAATCTAAGAATATATCTTAGAAACGAGAAACTTAAAACAGTCATTTACATGGCAAATTTTGTAACTTTTAAAGCTTATTGCAAAATGAAGATTGTTTTCTAAGCTTTTCATAAAAAGAAACCAAGAACTTTTGATTTATCAAGCTTGAAGACTTAAATTGTTTATGTTTGATCTATTTAGCATGAAAAAAAGGTCATTCATTGAAAACCACCAAAGGTCTTCCACTAGACATAATATTAATTAAGATAAGCTGAAAAAGCAAGAACTATAGAAAAAATATGTACCATAATCAATTGTTGAGTACACTATAAGTAAGAACACTGAATATTCGTAGCAATCATTTCACTAAAAATGAATTAAGTATTTATGTATGTGTATGTTACATATCGGTGTTTGTATAAGGTGTCCTTATGGGGATCCATGTGTAAACCAGGCATTGCAAACTGTTGAACTACCAGAAAGTTACCCCGAGATATAATATTGATGAGGATTAAGTAACAAAAACAATACACAATGATATGTAATATAATCAATTTTTGAGTACACTAAAGTAAAAACACAGAATATTTGTAACAATAATTCCACCAAATATTATTTAAGTTGTGATGTGTATGTTACATTTATGTAAGTGCATATGATGCCCTAATGGGGAACCACGTGCACACCAGGGATTGCCCTATAGGAACCCACCAGAAGGTCTTCCAATAGATGTGAAATGAATTACAATAAACTGAAAAGCGAAAACAGTAAGAAAAATATGAAAGATGATCAATTTTTGATTATACTAGAAGTAAAACAAAACAGAATATTCGTAGCAATCATTTCACTAAAAATGTATTAAGTAGTTATTTGTATGCTACATATCGGTCGTTGTGTGCATATGGTACGTGCCCTTATGGGGAACCATGTTTAAACCAGGGATTGCCCTATTTTAAACTTAGTATATAAAATATGTAACATATTCAATTTTTGACTATACTAGAAATAAAAAGCCCAAAATATTCGTAGCACTCATTTCACTAAATACAATTTAAGTAGTTATGTGTATGTTACATATTTGTGTGTGCATATGATGCCCTTCTGGGAAACCATGTGTAAACTAGGGATTTCCCTATGAGGAACCACTCGAAGGTGTACCCATAGAAGTAAAATAGTCAAAATTGTCAACAACAAAAAACTCTTTCAATAATAAGTAACATAATCTATTTTTCAAGAAAATAAAAGGGAAAATGCAGAATATTTGTAAGCAATTATTATAATCGAAATTAATTAAACAAATATTTGTATGTTAAAAATTATGTGTGCATATGATGCCCTTATGAGGAATCATGTGTAAACCAGAGATTTCCCTATAGGAAACCACCAGCAAGTATACCTATTGACATAATATCAATCAACATGAGATAAAAAACAAAAGCAATAACAATAATATGTGACAGAATCATCAGTTTTTTGAGTAAACTAAAAGTAAAAACTCAGAATATTTGTAACACTTATTCCAAGGATTATTTAATTAGTCTTTTGTATGTAGTGCATCTGTGTGTGTATACTGTATATGATGCCTCTATGGGGAACCATGTGTACGTAATCCAGGGATTGCCTAATGGGAACCCACCGGAAGGTCTTCCCATAGACGTAAAATGAATTACGATTAAGTGAAAGGCAAAAACAGTAAGAAAAATATGTAACATAAACAGTTTTTGAATATACTAGAAATAAAACAAAAAAACAGAATATTTTTAACACTCATTTCAAAAAATATAAATTAAGTAATTATGTGTATGTTACATATTTTGTGTGCATATATTGCCCTTATAGGAAGCCATGTGTAAACCAGGGATTTTCCTACGAGGAACCACTCGAAGGTGTACTCATAGAGGTAAATTATTCAAAATTGACATCAACGAAAAACTATTTTAATAATAAGTAACATAATCTATTTTTCAATAAAATAAAAGTGAAAATGCAGAAAAATTGTAGCAATCATTCTCATCAAAATTAATTAAAAAAATATTTGTATTTGAAAAACCTGTGTGTGCATATGATTCCCTTATAGGGAACCATGTATAAACCATAGATTGGCTTATGGAGAACCAGCGGAAGGTGTACCCATAGACGTAATATTAATTATGAATAAATTAGAAAGCAAAAGCAGTAACGAAAATATGTAACATAATTAATTTTTGACTATACTAGCAATAAAAAAAGCAGAATATTCATAGGACTCATTTCACTAAATATGAATTAAATAGTTATGTGTATGTTACATATTTTGTTGTATGCATATGATACCCTTATGTTTAAAGCCGGTCGTTCCCTATGTTGAACTACCAGAAGGTTACCCCGAGGCATAATATTAATGAGGATAACCTAAAAAACAATATACAATTATATGTATTATAATCAATTCTTTGAAAACACTAAAATAAAAACACAGAATATTCGTAACAATCATTCCACTAAATATTATTTAAGTTGTGATGTTTATGTTACATTTATGTGAGTGCATATGATGCCCATATGGGGAACCATGTGTAAACCATGGATTTCCCTATGGGGAACTACCAGCAAGTCTACCTATATACATAATGTTAGTCAACATAAGCTAAAACCAAAAAGCAATAGCAATAATATGTGACATAATCATACATTTTTAAATAAACTAAAAGTAAAAACTCAGAATATTTGTAACAGTTATTCCAAGGATTAATTAATTAGTTTTGTGTATGTCGTGCATCTGTGTGTGTATACTGCATATAATGCCCTTACGGGGAACCATGTATAGGTACACCAGGGATTGCCATATGGGAACCATTTAGAAAGTCTTGCCATAGACGTAAAATGAGTTAGGATAAACTGAAAAGCAAAAACAGTAACACAAATTTGAAACATGATCAATTTTTGACTATACTAGAAATTTAAAAGAAAACATTATTCGTAGCACTCATTTCACTAAAAATAAATTAAGTGGTTATGTGTATGTTACATATGTTTGTGTGCATATGAATCCATATGGGGAACCATGTGTAAACCAGGGATTGCCCTATGTTGAACTAACAGAAGGTTAACCCGTGACATAATATTAGTGAGGATTAACTGAAAAAACAATACACAATAATATGTAATATAATCAATTTTTGAGTTATGTGACTTCATATGATGCCCATCTGCGGAACCATGTGTAAACCAAAAATTGCCTAACGAGGAATCTCTCGAAGGTATACCCATAGAGGTAAAAATAAAAAAGTAAAATAATTAAAATTAATTACAGCGAAAAACTATTTCGATAATAAGTAACATAATCTTGTTTTCAATAAAATAAAAGTGAAAATGCAGAATATTTGTAGCAATTATTCCAATTAAAAAATAATTAAACAAATATTTGTATGTTAGAATTCTGTAAGTGCATATGATGCCCTTGTGGTAAACCATGAGTAAACCAGAGACTGCCCTATGGGGAAACACCTAAAGGTGTACCTATAGACGTAATTTTAATTATGATAAACTGAAAAAGCAAAATCAGTACCGAAAATATGTAACATAATCAACAATTTTTTGAGTAAACTGAAAGTAAAAACTCAGGATATTTATAAAACTCATTTTACTAAATATAAATTAAATAGTTATGCGTATGTCAAATACTTATGTATGCATGTGATGCCCCTATGTTTAAACCAGGGTTTATCCTATGTTGAACTACCAGAAGGTTATCCCGAGACATGATACTAATGAGGATTAGCTAAAAAACAATATACAATAATATGTAATATAATCAATTTTTGAGTACACTAAAGTAAACACACAGAATATTTGCAACAATCATTCCACTAACTATTAATTAAGTTGTGATGTTTATGTTACATTTATATGAGTGCATATGATGCGTTTATGGGGAACCATATGTAAACCATGGATTGCCCTATGGGGAACCACCAGCAAGTCTACCTATAGGCATAATATTAATCAACATGAGCTAAAACCCCAAAGCAATAGCAATAATATGTGACATAATCATCAATTTTGTTAGTAAACTAAAAGTAAAAACTCAGAATATTTGTAACAGTTATTCCAATGCTAAATTAATTAGTTTTTTGTATGTTGAGCATCTGTGTGTGTATACTGTATTTGTATTTGATGCCCCTATCGAGAACCATGTGTAAACCAGGGATTTCCCTATGGGAACCCACCAGAAGGTCTTGCCATAGACGTAAAATGAGCTAGGATAAACTGAAAAGCAAAAACAGCAACAAAAATATGTAACATAATCATTTTTTGATTATACTAGAAGTAGAACACCCCAGAATATTCATGGCACTCATTTCACTAAATATAAAATTATGTAGTTATGTGTATGCTACATATTTGTGTGTGCATATAATTCCCTTATGGGAGATCATGTGTAAACCAGGGATTTCCCTATAAGGAACCACTGGAAGGTGTACCCATAGATGTAAAATATTCGAAATTGACTTAAAAAACAAAAAATCCATAAGAATAAAAAGGAACATGATCTATTTTTCAATAAAATAAAAGTGAAAATGCAGAATATTTTTAGCAATCATTCTAGTCAAAAATAATTAAACAAATATTTGTATGTTAAAAATCTGTGTGTGCATATGATGCCCTTATGAGGAACCATGTGTAATCCAGAGACTGCCCTATGGGGAACCACACCAAAAGCTGTACCACAGACGTAAATATTAATTATGATAAACTGAAAAAGCAAAATCAGTAAGGAAAATATGTAACATAATCAATTTTTGATTATACTAGAAGCAAAAAAAAAACCAGAATATTCATAGAACTCGTTTCACTAAATATTAATTAAATAGTTGTGCGTATGTTACATACTTTTGTATGCATGTGATGCCCTTATGTTTAAACCAGGGTTTGCCCTATGCTAAACTCCCAGAAGGCTACCCCGAGACATAATATTAATGAGGATTAGCTAAAAATAATATACAATAATATGTTTTATAATTAATTTTTGAGTACACTAGAGTAAAAACACATAATATTTGTAACAATCAATCCACTAAATATTAATTAGGTTGTGATGTTTATGTTACATTTATGTAAGTGCATATAATGCCCTTATGGGGAACCATGTGTAAACTATAAAATGTTTCTATGGGAATCCACAAGAAGGTTTTCCCATAGACGTAAAATGAGTTACGATAAACTGAAAAGCAAAAACAGCAACAAAAATATGTAACATAATCAATTTTTGAATATACTAGAAGTAGAAAATCCCAGAATATTCGTAGCACTCATTTCACTAAATATAAAATTATGTAGCTATGTGTATGTTTCATATTTTTGTGTGCATATGATGCCCTTATGGGAAAGCATGTGTAAACCAGGTATCGCCCTATAGGGAACCACTCGAAGGTGTACCCATAGATGTAAAATATTCAAAATTGACCTAAAAAAACAAAAACTATAACAATAAAAAGTAACATGATTTATTTTTCAGTAAAATAAAACTGAAAATGCAGAATATTTGTAGCAATCATTCTAATCAAAAATGATTAAACAAATACTTGTATGTTAGAATTCCGTAAGTGCATATGATGCCCTTATGGGGAACCATGAGTAAACCAGAGACTGCCCTATGGGGAAACACCTGAAGGTGTACCTATAGACGTAATTTTAATTATGATAAACTGAAAAAGCAAAATCAGTAACGAAAATGTGTAATATAATCAATAATTTACTATACTTTAGAAGCAAAAAAAAACAGAATATTCATAGAACTCATTTTACTAAATATAAATTAAATAGTTATGCGTATGTAACATACTTATGTATGCATGTGATGTCTTTATGTTTAAACCAGGGTTTTCCCTATGTTGAACTACCAGAAGGTTACCCCGAGACAAAATGATAATGAGGATTAGCTAAAAAAAAAATGTACAATAATATGTATTCTAATCAATTTTTGAGTACCGTAAAGTAAAAACACAGCATATTTGTAACAATCATTCCACTAAATATCATTTAAGTTGTGATGTTTATGTTACATTTATGTGAGTGCATATGATGCCCATATGGGGAACCATGTGTAAACCATGAATTGCCCTATGGGGAACCACCACTTAGTCTACCTATAGACATGATATTCTTCAACATACAAACCAAAAGCAATAGCAACAATATGTGACATAATCATCAATTTTTTGAGTAAATTAAAAGTAAAAACTCAGAATATTTGTAACAGTTATTCCAATGCTAAATTAATTAGTGTTTTGTTTGTTAAGCATCTGTGTGTGTATACTGTATATGATGCCCCTATGGGGAACCATGTGCAAACCAGGGATTTTGTCTATGGGAACCCACCAGAAGGTCTTGCCATAGACGTAAAATGAGTTAGGATAAACTGAAAAGCAAAAACAGTAACACAAATATGTAACATAATCAATTTTTGAATATACTAGAAGTAGAAAATCTCAGAGTATTTATAGCACTCATTTCACTAAATACAAAATTATGTAGTTTTGTGTATATTACATATTTGTGTGTGCATATGATGCTCTTATGGGAAACCATGTGTAAACCAGGAATTTCCCTATGAGGAACCACTCGAAAATGTACCCATAGATGTAAAATATTCGAAATTGACCTCAAAAAACAAAAACTATAACAATAAAAAGTAACAAGATCTATTTTTCAAGAGATTGCCATGTGGGAAACCACCTGAAGGTCTACCTCTAGATGTAATATTAATCAAGATTAACTAAAAAAACAATAACAATAATATGTAACATAATCAATTTTTGAGTATACTAAAAACTAAAAACACATAATTTTTATAGAAATCATAATAATAATAATAAATTGATTATATGTATGCTACATATCCATGTGTGTATATGATGCTCTTATGGGGAACCATGTGTAAACCAGAGATTGCTCTTTATGGATACTTGTAGACGTTATATTAAAACTGTAAAAGCAAATGCAATAACAATAATATCAATTTTTGAGTAAACTAAAGTTAAAAACACACATTATTTTAAGCTATCAGTATAATTTAAATAAATTAATTCATAAATTGTAGTCAACATATCCGTGTGTGTATATGATACCTTTATGGGGAACTATCTGTAAACCAGGGATTTCCCTATGGGGAACCACCAGAAGGTACAACCGTAGATGTTATACTAATCAGGATTATCTAAAAAACAATATCAATAATATGTAACATAATCGATTTTTAAGTAAACTAAAAAGTGAGTAATTTTTGAGTAAACTAAAAAGTGAAAAAAATGAGCTACCTATTCTCATAATGGAAAGAATAAATAAGAACTTACCTGCTTAAAGTTTGATAATTGTGTTATGTTGAAATAGGAGCGAGTAATAACGTGAAAACTAGGATAAGACTAGAAATTAGTTTGCAAGTTAGTAAGTCTGGCCTGACATATATTTTATATTTTCTAACAATTAGTAACAACTATTTATATTTTGCAAGCAATCATGTAAACAGATCATTTGACCCAGGGGGGGTGGTGGTTGGGGTGGTGGTTGGGTGGGGCTGGTTGAGGGTAGATAACTCCTCAACTTTTTTGAGACTAGATTGGTAATAGAATTATCCCCAATGTTTGCTCTGGCAATATTTCCAAAGCAAAGTAATTTGGAATTTCACAAAGCAAATGTTTGGGCTACTTTCTTCAATCTGTCAGTAAGTACATCAGTTATAATCAGGGAATTGTCTGTATTACCACATGACAAGAACACCCAAGTTATATCCCTGTAAAGAGGTACCATGCTTTTCTGAACTTTGCAAAGAAGGTGGGGGGTGGTACTCAGTCGATGACAAGGGCATGAGTTCACATTGTAAGTTTTGCCTTGTACCCCATTAAAAAAAAAAATTGTAAAGTATTTTCACGAATTATAAGTTGGGAAAACAAAGGTAGGCATAAGTGATTGCTTTTCCTGTTTTTTCAGCAGAAAAATCAGTTAGCTCTAAAATTGTCCTTAGTGAAAATTAGAAGTAGATTATATCTATGCAATACTTAAAGATAACAGTTTTAAGGAGGAGTGTTTATATGCGTATCTAAAGCACGGAGCAATAGAGTTTTGGTCCGAGTGGAATAATCCGACATTTGGAAGGTCATTTGCGAGTGCAAAAACCTCTGAACAGTGTATTAAATATGCATATAAAATATTATTCGTTTAATGAAATTTCCGTATTAGATTTTTTTAAATGCATAAAAAACAACAACAACAACAAATGTAAAAACGAGAAAAGTTTACATACATTTGTTCGCTTTGTTAAGAAATTCACCTGTTGTAAAAATAGACTAAACCAAATATTAAAGGTCATGCATTACATGAATTTAATGCACAAATCATAACAATGTAAATACTCCATAGAAATTTTATAAGCTCTTTTAGTACAATATTTGTGTTACTTTCTTCAATGAAAATATCAGATATAGAATCTAAAGCCAAACGTTTTCAAAGGTCACGTTCCGCCATAAAAAATGGTCCTAGCTTGTCCTCTCTGAAAAAGGTACTTTTTCCTCTGCTTCTTTTTATTTATTTTTTAGATAAGCTGATATGTGTGTGTGTGTAAATAAGGAAAATGGAGGGGGGGGGGGGTACGCCAGGTGCACCGCCTCTCGAGACACCTTCCAACACTAAATAAATTGTTGGTCCAAGATCATAACTAGAAAATATAAAGTTAGTAAGTCTCACCTGCGAAATATGTTTTACTTCTCATTTTACAATTAGTAACACTGCATGTTTTTACAAGTTACATCCCCACGCCCACTTTTATTTAAGAGATATCATAGATATAAATATTTTCATTGTTATGCAAATAAGCTAATCAGTATGCACACACAACTCCCCCCTCCCCATTTATGCTCATGTTAACAGTACCCATGTCCTCTACGCCTGTGCCAAGTTATATGAATGTGCCTCATTTAAAACTTAAGTTACAAGCTCATCTTAAACATTTTGTACAAAAGTCTATTGTTATGCAAATAAGCTAACTAAAATGCACACGACACTTCACCATTGAGTGTAGACAATGCTCTTCACATATACGATTATTTGTGTAAACAAATTTCACACATCCACTTTAATTTAAGAGGTATCATAGGTACAACAATTTTCATTGTTATGCAAATAAACTAATTAGTATACACACACAACCCCCAATTATGCTCATTTGAACAGTACCCATGTCCTCTACCCCTGCACCAAGTTACATAAATGTACACTATTCATAAATGAAGTTGTAAACTCATTTCAAACATTTGTGGACGCCGCCGCCGCAGACGACAACGATGACAACGACGACACCTACGACAACAGGATGATTCCTATGTCTCTTCACTCTGCTTCGCAGGCGACACAAAAAGTTGGTCCGAAAGGTTGACAGAAAAGGGAAAAGAAAAATTAACCTTTTGACTATTTTCTCGAATAATTGGATCCTGTATATTCCAATTTTTGCAAATCATAAGTTACATTTTTTAAATTTCCTTGCAAATTAAAAAAACAAACCTGCAGTAGGTTACTATGCCCGGGAAACAAAAGGATACCGTGACTCGGTAGCAAAAACAAATCAAACAGCTTAAGCGACCCCTGTAATCCATGCCACAAAGTTCGTGCTTCGCCCTCACATTGACACTGAACGCGCAAATATTTTTTTTTTTTTAGAACCTTTCATCCTTTTTCAAAATGGAAGGAACAGAGATTAGAAGAAGTGTTAGGACTGTTAGGGCTATGGTTGGCAAATGCAAGTATCAAAAAAGTCAATTTATATTCAAACATGACCCCTAACCATTCATATCTGATAATCTGACCTCAGGCTAAACCTGCTCCACAAACGCTGTTATGATGCCAATCACGGTGGCAAAATTGATATGAACACAACACTTTATTTTATCTATTCTAGTTATCTCTCATTACTTTTAGAAATATATTTTAAAAAGTAATGCAGTTGCTTTGCAAATATGCTCATCTAAATGGACACAGAACTCATTAATGCCTTCAATACCTTGTGGTAGTAAGATTTGTGAATGTACATGTATACACAGCATTCCTTACTTAGTAATGAGCAGAGGTCTAATATTTTCCATGGAAATTTACCTGCGCTCATCACCTTACAATTAAGTGTCAATAATTGCCTTCACATAAATCATTTGTGTAAGTAACATTGCCACACCCACCCTATTTCAAACTTATATTTTCATTATCAATTATAACGCAAATAAGCTAATTGGTATGCATACCCCCCACTCTTCCCCTCTCCAAGCATAAAAACAATACCAATGAACAATACCAATATCCTATATCCCTATGCCAAGTTATGTGAATGTACGCCATTCATTACTTGTCTTCTCCGATTTGTTTAATGCAAATAACCTATTAACCTAATATGCAAAAATCAACTCGCTATTGGGTGTGAACAATACTCTCAGCATATATGATATCATCTGTGTAAATAAAACCACTATACCTTCCTTAATTTAAGAAATACATAAACAAATATTTGTATATCTATGCAAATAGGCTAATTGATATGCATAAAAACAGCCCAATCATGCTCATCTGAGCTGTACTAATGTCCTCTTCCCGTATGTCAAGTTATATGAACTTTATCATTTACTTACTATTAGTTGTGATCTCAGGTTAAACATTTCACATAAAAGTCTATTGTTCTGGTAAGACTGTTGGTTCCTCATAAGGCAATCCCTGGCACACATACAACAATTTTTCAAAAGGTAGTTATTACAAACCCAATGGTCTTTCTGTGTTAAAAATTCCCCTTAAGGCTATTATAGGTCTACAAAAGTTCCCCACAAGCAAATTCCCCATAGCGCAGCTCTGTGTGTGTGTGTGGGTGTGTGTGTGGGTGTATGTGTGTGTGTGTCTAAAATGAGTATTTTAGCCCAGAATTTAACAATGACAAATTGGCAGAGCTAAAATCATTTTTATATACTGATATACTTAACTCCGAAAAAGATGTAACTATTTTATATGAAGATGATTATATAACTATTGAATGAAATGGAACATATAAGCAACCAAGATTCATGCAGAAACGTGTCTTGGCTAACGAAGGAAGTATTATTACCTTTGAACTTAGAATTAAGGGCACTAATCGCGGGAAAAACGGGGGAAGGAAATTATTAAATAAATCAATGGTGTTTTTGTAGTGCTGATGGAAAATCATTTGACTTTAATAATCCTACGTACTTTGAATGCAGCGTATATAAAAAACAATATTTTGCAAATTTATTGGAGGTGCAGAATATATTTGTTATGAAATGAAGATATATTTAAAAAGAAAATATAGAAGAAAAACAAGCTTTAAGGCCGAGTACCCCTGATTATCAAAATATTTATCCTCAATTGTCAGAAAATCTATCTAACGTAAACTCATACAGTTTTCAAAAAATTATAATATTTAAACGGAGATTGAAAAGGAAAAATTGAGGCGAGAGTCATAACATAAAAGGTACTACAAATATTAATATATTAGACTATACAGAATCTGCTGCAGAATTGACAGCAACTAGTAGTTCAATTAGATCGTCTCTTTATTAGGTGTTGTAACAGCACCCATTTTTATCATTTTGGAAGGGTTTTCAGTTAGTTTTGGTATCAGAGTAATGTTTTTAAATATTTTTCGGGAAAATTATTAAAGAAAACTAAAAAGCATAATGAGATCAGAGTTTTATCTACTTCTAAACTGAATACTATATCAAGTTATATTTCAGAAGCCTTACACGATGGTACTACTATCAGCCAAGAAGAATTCGAATTATTTCTGAAAAAATCTGAAATGTTTTTTGCAAATAAGGCATAACTTGTCTACCAAAAAAAGGTACTGCTCAATTACTAAAAGCAGAAAAACACAAATTACTTGAAGAGGTTAAAAAAAACAGAAGAGATTCTACAAAAACTTGCAGGTTAAAATTACAAGCTGAGATTGTTATAGAAAAATAAAACAAAGATGAATTCCGCCCTCCTCCACACATATATTCAGAACAAAAAAAATGTTTGTAAAAGGTAAACAGAATGGATCACAAAACAAGAAAAATTGATAAAAAAACATTTACTATAGCAGTAACTGCAATGTGGAAAGGATGCAGGCATTGTGACAGGAGACAACACAAACAAAACCGAAGGGAATTGAGATGGAGCCTGAATGCGGGCATTACAACTCAAGAAAGCGAATTAGTTTTGATATGAATTTTTTTTTTTATTTCATTTCGCAAACGGATACAAATAATATTGTGAATACCGCATATCATGGCGCTGTTACTGGTGAAATAAGTGTAGCATACAGCAATGTTTCTAAGAAGTTGCTCAAAGTCAAACCTCCAGATCTCGGAAAATATGATTTTAAAGATGGGGTTAAGTTGGCCCTTGGAACTGCTTCCGCCTGAATGACACAGAGCTGGCTTGTTAATCAAGGAATTTTACCGCCAATCTTAGTATAATAAATAATAAATAAGTGGAGCAGGCAGGCGACTCAATGGCTGAAAAACAAAATCTTAAAGAATTTTTTTATTTTTTATAAAAGACAATGGCAACGACAATAGCTATGATGGTAGGTGGTGCAATTATAAATTCACTTGCCTTTACTGGTTCTAATTATATATTTAGCAGTTTATGTTCAAAACAAGCAGATGAGAAAAAGAAGAGACATGATTTAGCATTAGAACAGATTACCAAAGCAAGAATTAAATGGAGCAGAAAAATAACATAATATCTCGATTATTTAAATGATAGATTGCAAAAAGAAGTTCACGCAAAACAAACTTTTGCTGATATTGATACCGCCTTAAATAAATATTACATAATGAACTGGAAATCAATTTGATTTTTCACCTAAACTTCAAACAAAGAAAGAGCCAAAACTGAGTGACTTTTATATTCCGAACAATGACCAATATGTTAGAGAAATTATTTGTATTTTATTGGGTTTAGGTATTATTACATATGTGGCTGTGCGCCGCTAAATGGTAGTGTAGTAATTTTGTCTTCGCAAATATAACGTTTATTATCAAATGGGTTGAAAGAGACTTTATCAACTTCTACTGTCTTAAGATTATGATTACTTTATTTGATTTGTTTGTTTGTGAATTATTTTGAATTAAACATACAATCTTTCTACATTTCATGCATAAGATCTCTATTGACTACGCATTTTTTAACACCTTTTGCTTTCTTGAGTTTATCTGTTCCAACAAGAACACTATACATCTTACTTCTGCCATTTATTTCATCTTTCATTTTACCGAGTACATTTTTGTTTTCAATTGAATAGAGAGAATGTTATGGGGGATAATAACTCGTGTCATATATATTGGGAATGCCGTACTTTTCCATCGAACTCGGAAGCATATCGTGATAAATATCTTCTTAGTAGACATTTATGATAACAAAATCTGTGTCAGTGTATAATAGTATAACAACTACGCGGCTGACTGATTGGGTTAGGGTATATTTCCTTGTATGAATCATAATAAAACTAATACATATATTATTTAGAGAGATCAGGTATACTCATTCCCACATAAATTGGTTTTTTCATAAAGAGCTCTTGTTTGTACATCTCGATTCCGAAAAGATTTTTATTGAATATTTTGATACCAGCAAAGTTGGATTTATTGGAAAGCTTAATTGGAAGCTCTTTTCGTACCAGCTTCTGTTTTTGCTTCAACGATTCGTATATCTTTCCTATTAAGAATGTTTTCCATTATTTTACCAAACACGGAATTAAACATATCCTTGTATTAGCTTTTCTTTCAAATTTGTTCTTTGCTTGAGCCCTTCTTGCGATATTACTTTCGATATATGATTTCTTCCATGCAACTTGCTTGAATTTTAAAATTGTATGTACTTTGGTGACTTTAAAACCCAAGTACATGTAACTATCAGTTTGGGAGCAACCCAAAAAACTAGGTATTTTAAAATACCTAGAATATTGGGTACTTTTATGTATTACGTCATCGCATGAGCCTACACATTTGACTAGCCCACACTAAACATATGAGGTTTCTCATTTTCCGCTCCGGATTGTCCAAAATTTCAATGGATATCCTGAATTTTTGGAGACGGATAATAAATAGATATTAAAAACTTTTTGTCGCTGCTTTTTGAAATTCACCGTCGCAATTTTAAGAAAATGAACAAAACAGACTGCCCATAATCTGTTTTATTAATTTTCTCAAAAAGGCAACCATGAATTAAAAAAAAAACAGTGGCAAAAAGTTTTGAAAATCTATTTACTATCAGTCTTCAAAATTTCAGGATATCCATTGAAATTTTGGACAATCCGGAGCGGAAAATGAGAATCCCCATATGTTTAGTGTGGGCTAATCAAATATTTAGGCTCAAGCGATGACGTAATACATAAAAGTACCCAATTTCTTGGGTATTTCAAAGTACCCAGTTTTTTGGGTTGCTCCCGAACTGTCTATATAAAGTTGGTTCATGGGTAATGTATTTTTCGCGTTTCATCAGATGTGGAACTAATTTCTCTACGTTTTTACCGGGAATGTTATTTTTCTCTATTAATTTTTCCTGGTAATCTAATAACCAATCTTCGTTAACTTTAACCTTTTCTGGAGCTGGAGGATAATCATTGAGTTTTCCGCTTTTGAGAACTATCTCAGAAGGTTCCAGGTCCATTTCAATAATGCACCCAGTGTGGAAATCATCACAACTACCTCGTTTATAACATATATCTAAAAACTCTCTTTTTCCGTCATCATTTTAGAGTTTTGCCCACCTAAATCGCCAACAGGTAATTTGCGGGTCATAACAGCTTGGTATTGACTGCTCACATCATAGTTTTGCACATAGTGTGGATCCTCCACTTTTTTTTATCTACATACTTGTTCTTTGCCTTGCAGTACCAAGAAGCACATACTGTACTGATACCACCTCGATTTCCTCGTTCAATGAAATGATACATATCTATTTGATCTTCTGTGAACAATTCAAGTTTGACTTCCAATGTTTTGAGCAATGAATCCCATAGTAAACTTGGAGCTGCAAAGTAATGAGCAGGATCAAGGGTAATATCTTTCATTGACTGAGTGATGAAATTTTCAAAAAAACATCTGCTAGAAGATGAACATCTGTCTTTAGGTATAGATTGTGATAATCTTTCATAGTTACACTTTGGAATGTTTCCCATACTTTTTTCACATGTTTATAGTCATCTGCTTTACATTCTTTATTATTTAAAGCGTCATAAAATTCATCGATTGGAGGCAGGTGATGTTCGTTTAGTTTTTCAAAAGAATCCATATATTTGTAAGGGTATACGCCTTTGCGGTACAATAAATTCAATTTTTCAAAGTCAGCCGATGTAGGTCACTGATGAAGAAAATGGAACTTCTCCTTACCAGCTTACCTTTACCATTTTTGTACAGGTTTTTCACAAGTTGATTCAAAGGAGCCGACATGAACTGGAAAGTGTCTTTGAATACCAGTGCACCATGTGGACATTAAATTTCAAATCCCAGATATTTTTCGTAGTTGTGAGGAATGCAGGTTACTTTTCTCCATTTTTTAAAGAAGAAATAATGATAAGAGAATCAAAACCTTTTAGGTTGTGAAAAAATACCGGTATATTTAAATAATCTTTCTCTATACGAAGCTTTCTATTACATCTATCATGTGCTGCACCGCGGAACTTGCCAGTAAAGTGATTATGATCTCTCACTTTACGGTGAGGCTGTCTTGTTCTAATTTACCTCCGAATAATCTTTTCTCACATATCCAACAAGTTGTTGCTTTGTTGAATATTCTTCCTTCCTATGAAGTCATTACTAATTCTTTTTCATTTGCTATTATGTGGTTTCTTATTTTCTTATGAGTTGCTGATAATGATTGCAAAACTAAGATTTTCCGATTCCTCTTATCTTGTAGCTGTGAATGATTCCTTATAAAATATTTCACCATTAAACACAACCATATACAAATAACTACAAAACTTGTGCTCCTGGGTTATTTTACTTTTGGCACTAGAGCCTCGCGACTCGGGGGGAGCGCGTTGGAGAATGCATTCAAAATCTGCATACAAATGGTGCTTTTTCCATATTTCTCAGTAGTGTGAAAGTTTAAGTATGTTCCTGGCATACCCGTTGGTGAGTTATTTTTGGTTGGGTAACATTCTTTGTAAGCTGGAGTTGTTATGTTTATACAGTTCTCACGATAATCAACTTGTATTCCTTCAGAAATGAAATGTTGATTTCATAAATCGTAAACATATTTGTGCTTGTCATCTTTAGAAATGGAATGAAATAAACTATTGAATTTAGTTATGAGAATATAGTGACCATCTTGGGGCGCATTTTTTTCTATAAGAATAATAGACTAATTTGTTTGATACTAGGATCTTGTTTACTGTAATATACGGGGTGTGTGTCATTTAATGATATTATACTAGTCGGACATTGATACACATTTTCAGCAATAGTATTATCCCTTTCAATCTTTGGAATATCCTTTAGCGCCACGGGAAACTTGGATATTTTCTATTTTGTTCATGTTTTTTTGTAATTAGAGACTATACTTTTATTAATCTCTACCGGATAAAGATGCGCAAGAATTGATTATTATCTTTATTTTGGATATTTAATGCACATTTTGTGTTATATATACACATTTTGGGGTTGAAATCAATTTTGAACCAAATACTCGTTTAAATTGTTCAATATCTACATAGATAATTTTGATATCAAGAATTATACTACCAGTCTGTTTAAAAATATATTTTTTTTTTTCCTCAGTATCTTTCATAAGTTTAATCATTGTTTCAGGATTTGATTCTTTAGTGAGTATTTCCATTAAATTTGTTCTGAGATAGAAATCCTTTTTCTGAATTTGTTGATTTCCATTTTCATCTATAATCTTTTTCCTTCTACAATTTATAATGTAAATTGTGTTTTAAATGCTCCTAATTCATCATATTGTTTAGACAGAGCGTCTTCAAACTTTTGTCTATTTTCTCTAAAACAATTCTCGATGGTGTTGGGAAAAAACAATTTGCCCTCTTCAATATCGGCAAATTTACCCATTATTTTTAGATTCCGGCCATAAGAAAGAACTCATTTTCTATAATTTGTATCCCTCGATTTAATTTTAACCAACGTTAGTCTATTTTCAAAGGTTGCAGCCTTAGCAGCCCTCACCTCTGCGAATACAGAAGGCTCAAAAATATCTTCGGGGTCGTGAAGTTTCATTAATTCTCTTGTTAAGTTTTTCTGAAGCTTTTTCTTTATCTGCAGTAAGTTTGATTATCTTTTCACGCAACTGATTTGATGCTATTTTCTTGTTTAAAAAATCTTGCGTATCATCATTGATAGTTTATCATAAATACTATCAAGTTTTTAAAGTCTATTTGATCTAGCAATTCATTTTTATTAAAAAAAACACCTCTTCAGATTATTATTTAAAATACTGAATTACACCTTCGACCTTTAGACTTTTGATTGTCTACTCTGTCTATGACTATTCTAGAAATTTCTCTACACGCCCTTATATTGTGAAATAATGACTATGAAATTTCATTTAGATTTGTGAGCTGCTTAGGTTCACTTCACAACCATTCATTTTGCTTATTTTCTGGATTAATTTACTCTCTTTTCACATGGAATATTTTATCTATTGGGACTTACGTATTTTCTGGATTAATTTACCCTCATGTATGGAATATTGTATTGATTGGGAGCTTTATAGAACATAAATTAAAGCCACCAGCGCTGATCTGATCCCTAATAAAGAGAGTCGGAAAGCGCCGATCTTAAAAGTCGAGAACACTATTGACCTAAAAAGTCAGGATATGATGGACAGGCAGTGCTCTGGTAGGTCCGACACCCAAAAGTAGAAAATAGAAACCTTAAAAATCCAGAAAATAAATAATTTTATAGGAATTTGGGCGGGACTTGGTGGAAGGGGAGTGACGTCGGTGGTGGCACTTTGGTGGTGAGACTTTGGGGTGGGACTTAATGGGAAGGCGGGACTCAATGGAAGGGGTGGGACTTGATGGGAGGGCGGGACTTTGGGTGGGACTCGATGAAAGGGGTGGAAATTGATGGAAAGGGCGGGACTTTGGGGTGGGACTTGATGGAAGTGGCGGGACTTTGGGGTGGGACTATGGGTGGGACTTGGTGGAAGGTGTGGGACTTTAAGGCGGGACTTTTGGGTGGGACTTTGGGGTGCGGTAGGGGTAGGGTAAGGGGTGGGTAGGGGATGGGCTAGGGGTGGAGTATGAAGTGGGGCATGGGTTTGAGTAAGGGGTGGGGTAGGCAGATCCGCGCGTGTGCGAGTGTGCTTGGGCGTGCGCGCGGAGGCGTGTGCTTGCGTGCGCGGAATTTGGTGTAAAATAGACCGAAAGCTAAAGTGGAAGCTTCGGCACCGGGTTTGGGGTTCACGATTAACACGCCCCAGCTTTCAGTCTATTTTATGTCTCAATCGAAAGCTGAAGTGAAAGCTACGGCACCGTGTTTGTATTAAACAGAAGATCAGCGCTAATGCCAATTAGCGCTGATCTTCTGTTTAAATGTCTCTTCAATTTTAACAGTAAATTTTAGTTACATTAATCAGGAGTCAGTACAATTAACTTACTATACTACTCCACTTTACACAATTAATTTTCCCCCTTTCTTTATCTTGAAAATCCGAATTTGATAGTTGCTTTATTCTTTTAAGTTGATGCTCCAGCGTGCCAAATATGTTTTAATCTATGAAGAAATATGAAGTAAAACGCGACAACAATTTGTCTGGATTAAGAGATCATAGTGTGAGACTTTGTAGGGAACAATGCCACGTGACCATGTTATGGCTAATCACAATGCATCGTACGATCAGTTGCACGTTGTTGGCTTCATCGAACTGGTTTCGCCAAAAATGGGTCCAAACCTTGCGTGCTCCTAACCCGCATCCATAGATATTTACCAACATCTTTACATATCTGAATAAATAATGAAATTTTCCAACACATATGTGAAGATTTTTTGGCCACGATTTTTAGATACCAACTTTTCCGATTTTTGACCTTTTTCTATCCCATGAATTTTACGAGTTTTGCATGATTTTATTTCTTTAAATGATTGCAATTAGTATTTCACACACCTTTTCTACTAAAATATAACTAATTATTAACGATTTATGGGATTAGAAACTCGTAATCTTCGTCAGAAAATGGCTTGTTTCAGCTCATTATATATTCGTAATTCGGAGTGGGCGGATTACGTAAAGAAGAAACGAAGCGACTTTTCAGTGCGTTGGGAACTGACTACGACAGGCTTATATAGTTCTGAATGTATTTATTAGGACTGATGTGGTTGACCCTGATCAGGACCGCCTCAAATCGCTTTAATGAAGTGACCTCTCCAACTAGGTTAGGGTGATATTTTTACTATATAGGCTATAGGCTAGTGTCAGTGAATAGGCTTTCGTTAATGCGTTAATTAATTAGTTAATTAGCCAACCAGCCAATGAAGCATGAGTGACATGTTTGGTCGTCCTTATGTGTCAAAATTGTATAGTTTGTGCACTCGCCAAAACAATCTCTTAAGTCATTTTTCTACACAATATGTTTTCAGTTAACCCACGGAATTGATGTGAGAAAAATATGCCAGCACAAATGATAGATCAGCTGTTGACAGGCGTGGAACTAACAATTCAGCGTACGTGTAGAACACATACTAACCGTCTGGAATCATACTTAAGAAGTGGTGCATTTTAATATTGATGATCATAAATTCTTCAGTTTGCAAATTTCGGAACGGTCACTAATATTGATGAGCATTCAAGTGATCAATCATAGGACGCCCCAAAATGGCGGCTCTATATCGGTCCCGAAAAATTAACACAGTATTTTATTTTCCCTACACAATATATCTGGTTACAATCCGACTTTCGATTCTTTCGGAAACGTGCTGTCGGGAGAAACCTGGAAAATGGGAAAATACGCCTGCCGCAAATAAGTCTATTTTGATATTTTTGCTTTAAAAAAAGATTTAAAAAACAAAAAAGTAAAAATTTAGGAAACCTTACCTTAACCGTGAACCTAATCTTAATCTAAGATAACTTCTTTGTTCCAATAAATCTTACTTTCAGTTGTTTTTTGATATAAAAAAAAGTGAATACGACATGCGAATTGCTCAAGGTAAACTTGTTTGTGGCAGGCACATTTTTTCCCATTTTCAGCAACGGATCCACTTGCCAAATATATTAATTCTGTTGTTGTTAGCAACGAGCGTAATTACACAAACAGACGCTTTGCGCCTAATGCTTCAAGAGAGTTGACTTCCATTTATCATAGAATAGAGGTGCTATTTCTAAGGATATACAAATTTAATTTAATTGAGAATGAAGATATTTGTTAGGACATTATTCTT
>JAIGNY010004509.1:3877500-3887500 GCA_020152595.1 Chiridota heheva
GCCATGATATGACTTTTACATGCATAGTTTGATATTTTTCTTCGAAATAAAGAAGGTTAATCTCTCAATTCCGAAGAATAATATCGGATTTAAGGCCACCTATTAGCCAAGAGGTAATGTGGATATGCAAAGCCTAAGGGTTGGTAAATATATTGAAGGATTATAATGAAAAACAAAAATCAATTCCCGTTACTTGTGTGTAATTTGCTTTACTCAATGTAAAAGCAAAACATAGTACCTAAGCTAAGAACATGTTGTAACAAATTCAACATCAGAGAATGGCATATTGTAGACTATACCAATCATTCATGAATCCAAATAGGATATTTTGTACATTAACTACAAACATAATTGTGACAAACCAGTAAAAGTATGTGGTATGTAGTCTCTGTTTTCCTATTTCAGTTTGCAAACTGTTGGTTTCAGTCGTTAAACTGTTTAAGATATTTATTTAGATTTTTGGCACTATGAGCTACCATGTACATTGATGTTTCAGATTAATTTCATTCATTTGTACAATATAGGCCATCGACCAATACTAAACAAGACAAGACATATTATAATAGACAACATCTAAGGATGCAAGAAAAAATGCCCAAAAATCAAATTAGATGTTACGACGTAATTTCCAACTTTGAAAAATGGCAATACGTTAGTATAAGTGCTTCGAAGAGTATTAATAAAAGACGTAAAACGTTACATACCTGAGAGAGAATATGATAGTAATGAGTGATAATGTTCTTCTGTATATTTTTGGAAAGGTGAGAACTAACAGAAAATGTAATTCGTCCACTATTTCATTTAGGTTGAAAAAAGTGCATGTTCTTTGGTGGTTGGCAATGTTTTTCTTATGTTCACTATTAAGTTTAATACCTACAGCACCACAACGTAATTTAGCAATACGTTTACGTAAATGAAAGTGGTCTAAGTAAAGAATGTTTCGACAAAGTAATGCATCTTAAACTAATTGTAGGTGCCGTGTCAGAGATGCCTGTTGTCACTGTATACGATCTTGGATATGCTGTCATATATTACGTATCTGCTGCGTATAGGGATCAGAAGGAAGTTGAAAAAAGTACCCGGACTCTCCATCAGGCTCTGATTGAGAAATAGAGAGCGTTTAGAAGCTGGACGCAAATTATTCTATTCAGGGAAAATCGGCACATGGAATAGTATGAGTATTGGCCAAGATAAGTCTGTTTGTTATTATATGATCGTCTCGCAATTGGGAACTCGGCAACAACCTCGTATTAAGGTCATCAACGCCCGGGTGTCGGAAGGAATACGGGGCAGGGAGGCACAGTATATAAGGGGCACTTTTCATTTTCAAAAAGGGGCACTTTTGTCAGTTTTCGGAAAGGTGAAGTACACGTGCCCCTGGCGCCCGGTTCCTACACATATGGTTTGAGTAATATGCGAAATTTGGGCGAGACTTTTGACTTTCCCCCACTTTCGGCGTTCAAATCCCGCCTATCGGACCAATGTTGGCAATTGCCCATCGAGCCGAATAGGTAAAATTCCTACTTTTGAAAATAATTGCCTTGAGAATCATTAGAGGTTATGTCCGCCTCCCACCATGGTACTCGGTGTCGGACCCCTGGTATATGACATGCTTTAATTATGTCAAATTAATACAAAATGTATCCTACACTTCTATGTAATGTGTAGGATTTGTATGTTAATGGATTTCTATTTGTTTTCAAGCTTCAATAACGACCTAGAATAGTTTCATATAACTTCCAAAGGGCACACCCTGCCCTGATCCACCCCAACTTTTAAAGGGGTACCTCCTTCCTCCTTCGCCCCCTTACTCTAAGGCAAGCGGGCAGTCGCTCTTTGTCCGTGGTTCCGACATCGCTGACAACGCACAGCTGACAGTTTCTATTAATTAGCAGTTTTATAATGAGGCAACGTATTTAATAAGATTAATAAACAACATATTTTTAACATATGTAAGGTATTGCAGCTTGCATGATTTATGTCGTTTAGTTATTACGCTGTCCTCTTTCATTGAACTCAATAAATGTGTTAAGAGTAATTGAAATGACAGCATACGAGTTAATTGGTCGATATGTCAGTGTGTGAATTGTAAATTCACGAGCATGCGCTACAATTATTGTAAATGAAGACACAAATACGCGTACTGTCTTCTTATATTTCTCGTCTTCCTCGTTGACCTGTATCAAGGATGCATGGACTTCCTCGCCTGTATGTAGCGGAAAACCTTAAACAAAGCAAAGTATTTACTAGTAGCAAAATGAAAACAACAAACAGTTTCAATTTCTACATTTACGTGAAAAAAAAACAAGAATAAAGGATTAGTTCAGTAATAAAGTATGTTAATTTGTTGTGAAAGAAAACTTTAAAGGAAACAAAATGGTGAAGAAAGCATTCAAAAATCTTATTCCGTTTAGGAGTTATTCAAGTTTAAAGTTCTCTAATATGTGTCGATTCGTATCGGTTTCTTATAACGAGCTATGTCATAATTCTACATCGTCTCATTGAGCGCCAGTCAAATCCTTCAGGCTGCAGCTCAAGATCAGCGCCCTAAACTTGACTGGACCAGGACGGGAAGCGGATGAACACCGCGTTTTCACACTTCTCTTTTCGAATAGTAATCAGAGAACCAGGTAAGATGTTACTGCCCTATCATCGGGGCCGATGGCTTAACGTCCGTTAATGCGTTGCAATTATACGAACACTTTTTTTGTTCACTTCCCTTTTATATTCTTATGACAATTAAGAAAACCAGTGTAAAGCACAACGTCTCGAGAATGGTGCGCAATGACGGGTTTTGATTTGTGCGGAGTGTTTACAACGTGTTGACCAATATCTGTGACAGTTATAAACGAACACAAAAGCTTAGTGACATAGCGATAGCCGAGCTGCGGCGAGCAGTGATTTTAACGACATAATTTGAGTACTATTTTTGTTTAATTCGCGGTGATTATTTTCATCTCTGTTTCAGTTTTGATAACTGAATATATTGAAGTTTGGGGGATACAAATCAGAATAAAATGTTAAGAGCGGAACTGGTGAATGTGTATGTTTTTATAGTGAATTTTTCATAGTTTTGTTTTTGTTAAGAGTCGAAATCTTCAGTGTGTGGCGTTGGTTTAGACCTTGCGTGTGTCTATAGTAGATGGAGGAGGGTGTGGTAGGGGGTTGTCTAATCATCTCCTTTTCAACCTTCGTTTACCGTTTTTACCGAGTAATAGAAATTAGGTCCTTCTCTGCGTCTCGCAAAGTAAAATATTGTATATGCATTTAACGTAGTCTAAGCTGTTTCAAAATTTTATGCTAACACATTCATTGTATTTTCTTTTTTTATGCTCATACTTTCTGTATCATTCGGTTTGCGTTTATAATTATTTCTGTCGCTATAACCTCTTCAGATTGAGATTCAAAATATACCTTTAGAAACCGTACTAGGTTGGTTTAAACCTACAAGGGACTATTTTCTTGAACGTACTTTAAGTTGAAGTGACACTTTAGTCGGTGACATTCAATATTACAAGCAAAATTGTTTTTAAGGAAGAATTATTTACTACATATCGCAGAGATGTGTTGGAACCCAAACTGCCAAATGCATGGAAGTTATGTCCTACTAATTATTTTCTCTTCCATTTATGCCTGAAAATAGAATAATTTTACTTGGAGTTGTAGGTCACAAAAGAAATCTATATTCAGATTTTGGGTAAACCACCCACACAAAAAAACCATTTGGCCCCCTTCAGCTCTCTATTTATTTCATCAATTTGAATTTGAGCTGTCAGTAACAGTAAAATATTCATTATAAATTTCCCACTTTCCCGAAGTAATGACCTTATAATTATTTATTCCAGTGTTTTCCACATTTTTACGTCGCCTGCGAAATGTGGATTTTCCTCGTTTTACCAAATGATAATAGCAACACACAAGAACATGTGGCTTGTTTATATGCTGCCCTTCAACATAGCTATAGACTGATGAATAAGAACATATCTGTGCATATAATTATGGATGGTCAGAGCTGGTTTGGCGCAATCACGTATGTGCTTTATGGAACAAGTGACCAAATTCTATCGTATTGTGTGATAGATATGTTCTTGACATTTTTCACAACCATGTTTACATGTTTACATCTTCTTCATAACACATATGAGAATATTAAGGTTGATTAAAAACTGTCCCACATTAACAACTGCCAGCATCTTCCCTAGAGCTGGGAATTAAGCATCTATCATTATGCGTAACTTTAAATGCAATTACAGGTGCACTTCCTTTATTGTAGTAGTTGTTTGTCTGTGAAATAGGCTTGAATATGAAAGAATTGTAATGGGTTGGTTTGTGGATAGATACATCTATATTGTATTAAAGACGACACAAAGCAAACTACAACTGATAATACTTTATAGATATCTTGTTGGATTTTGGAAGGTACAGTGGAGCCGCCTGAACAAATTCATTAGAAGGGCATGAATACAATTAGATGTAGAGGTATGGTGGTTCTTAGTTATCACTTAATTACAATTTACAAATAAGACAATTACGCAACCATCTTTGAAAACAATCAAAACAAAGTTTCAAGAAGCAAATAAAGGATATGATTAAAAAACAATAACAAAAATGTCATTCACCTAAATAGGTAGAATAGCTCCAAGAAGAAAAATATCCCATAGCAATCCTCAGACAGCATGTCCAATAAACCCACCTAAACAGCCCCATAAACAAGTAAAGGACATACAGTATAACCTCTAGAATGTGAGGAAGGCCCGAAACTGGAACCTCCAGCAGAAGCCGAAATCTCTTCAAAGTGAGCGGACTGAAGCAAAGCTGGTATAAAGTCGCATCCAACGATGGGCTGATAACTCAAGCATAACTCAAATCACCAAATTCAACGAGGACACCAAGCACCACTTTCACCATGCTGCTGTGAAAACTAGAATAAAAAAGAAGAAAACAAACTATGTAAAATTGATTCTCACCGAAACAATTATCACACCTCCAATAAGGGCCAAAACAAAAGACTATATCACCCAGTCTGTCGACATCACAAGCTGAAAAATAAATAACAGAATTCTTAACAATCAAATACACAAATAAAAAAGCACACAAATCAAAGCATGTCAAACGTAAATCAAAAATACAAACTTAAGCCTTGTGGGGATAAGAGCAACAATCAAATTCACATACAACAATATTATTATTGCCTTTCTAGAATTATGCTAACCTAATTATGAAAGAGCGCTCTCACGAAGGCAAAACAAAAATGTCACTAGATCCTAAATAAAGTGGCAGGCTGGGCCTAAGTTCCTGTATAAGTACAACGCTGAATAAGCACCAAGCGAAAACCAAATTAACAGGTTGTCTGTACCAAGCAGCCCGCTAAGTACCCACAAAGTGTTACAATAGCTCACTGAGTAAAAATAATACTCATTTGACCAACACTAGAATAGATTTTTAATTGTATGAGCTTGAAGACAGGCAGCAGGTGATCGTGAATGAAAACAATGTAACTGAATGCAATAAGCCTAGGCCTAACTGCCTACAAAATTAGTGAAACAAGCCTGACACCCTGGCCGAAACTGAACTTTTTACATCAAAAACTGCTTCATAACAAAAATAAAATAAAATAAAATATTATACCTAGCTACAGTACCTGTCAGTAACTCCAGAATTCACAGAATCAACATAATCTGAACATCACCGTCACAGCGGTCAAAGCACCATTGCAAAAACGCCTAAAACAAGTATTGTGCTTGGAGAATAATGGTCACCTTGGCAGCACTCCAAATCGCCGTGTAACCATAACAACTGCGCAAAGTAAATGACAAAATCAGAAGAACAAGATTAGGGCGATAAACAAAAATTTAAAGAAAGGCTTTCAGTAAACAAACACAATTTGGTCTTACCACTCCCGCCCTCTAGTTGCGACTCTATCAATTATAACCACCCTCCCCTCCCACACAAAAAGAACACGAACCAAAGTTCGAATGAGTGACTTGATATGTCAAATACCTACAAGTTACTTCTTCGCTTAAACACCGACAAGTAATTACAACTTCGCCTTAACAAGAACACATAACTTAGACACGCGGTCTTTCTAATATCGATGTCTTGGTCCTCACTTGGCATGATCTAACATATCATTGAAAGCTGTCGTAACTACTCCCATAGGCCAGCTGTGTCTCGGAAACGACTTGTCAACAAATAGCACAACATCACCAACTTGCACATTTCGCTTCTGTCGCTGCCACATTATCAAGATCTGGTAACGTTGTCGTGAGAGGTCTGTAGTTTATGATATTTTCAGCCTCACAAAATACAGTGCTGAACAGTTGGAAATATGACCTCAATTGACCCGAAAACTTAATCAAAATCACTTTACAATCAATTTGAATTTGAGTGATAAATTTCCATTAAATTTCTGTTCTAGATCAGAGCAATTTGCTCTAAATTCGAAAAACGCCTATTTATCATATGGACACACGATAAAAGATACGACTTTTAAGAATTAACGGCATCGTTTTATGTCATAATGTGTGCACTACTTTACGCACAACAGCCTATGAAAGATAAAAAACAGTGATGAAATTGACAACCAACCGATAAATAAAGGATACAAATCACGAAAAGAAAAAAAAAAAACTTACCAATTCGTGAAGTAAAACCAAATGTTGTTAAAACTATGAAAAAAATAATTTCAATTTTATCTTAGGACAAACCACAAACCAAGAGCCTGTGAAAAGTGATATCCCAATTCAATTAGATCCGCTGTCGGCTTAAATTGGACGCCATGATTATAACGCATGCGCATTGAGTGTATGTCCGTAAAACGGATTTACAACACCAATAGACGATCTACAGCACTCATGCCTCTCAAGAATAACTGATGCTATTGGATGGGAAATATACGCTCGAGGTTTATAAAATACTCTTAGATTTGATTGTATATCAAGAGAAAGACTTAATTTTGTGATTTATAAGAGTAATTTCATACCTAATTTCGAGATGTGTACCCGTCATATCAACTTTAGCGTTTGAAAAGCTAGATACCTCCCAATTTTTACAAGTTTAGATAGATAAGTAGGCGCATAAGTATTTTACGGACCCAGTTACCTCATTTAATAATATGAGGTAACATTTATTAAAAAATTTGTCGTTTTTTTTTTTTAAATTCTATTATTATTAGCCAACAATCGAACACAGCCTAGAAAATAATTTGTTTATATATGTATTACCTTTCTTGGTATTTTGTGGCAAAATGTGGACATTTTTACCATCACTCCTCCCCTTCCCCCTCCCCATCTCCCCACTTTCAATAAGTCCAGTACTGATTGATGGGAACCCCTTTGTTCAATTATTTAGAACACATCACTATGACGGAGCAGGCTCCCAAAATAAGTCAAAAAATGTTAACTTGCAGCTATTCTCATATACATAGCATGGGACTTAAACACGCTCTGTAATCAGTGGTGTAGTGGTATAAGTGAATGGGGGGAGGGGGGACCCACCTTTCACAAGAAATTTGCAAAAAATCGGATAATCTTTGTTGTTTATTTATATTTCACTTTTCAAAATTGCCTTCAGAGTTGGCTAAATTTGAACACTTTCTTTGGAGAGGTCTTGGACTCCTCACGTTTTAAATGCTGGCGGCGTCACAATCAGTAGTGCAGCTATCGTTCATGGGGGATATTGTGTTCGGGACCCTTCTTCAAGTATTTGCAATATGGCATTGCTTGAGCCGCTTACATTTACGTTGAGATGTATACAAACACTTTAAGCACACTGGCATAGTATGAAAGTTTACTTATTAATAGTGGTACCTTATTGGTTAGAGACCCTGGGAATAGAAGCACAAACCTGATATGCTGGCACTTTTACCTTTAAGTCACTTGTGTCTCCTTACCAAGAACGTCACTGGTTTATTTTAATTGGGCTTAGGGTCTTCTGAATGGTCGTGGTGGTGGTGGAGCATTAGTTTTCCAATTGGGTGGATTTATGAGGGTTCCCCGAAGAGGAACGGTTAGATTTCCAACTGCCATGTTCATTTTCCAACTGGCATCCCATTTTTTTTTACAACATCGGCCAATTACCAACCATGTTCTTACACCCCTGGTAGGAATGTTTACCTCTGAAACGGTTATAACTCACATGTGTAACATAGCACTCCAGACTTGGTTGAATTAACATTCCAGCTTTAAATAAGTCTCTCCGTCTGTCATGCATTCAAGTGGTTCTTCTTCTGTGCAATGTGGGGCATCAGTACCACCAGGACAACTGCCATCAGTTTGGAGTGAATAGGGTGGTACATGAACGTCACTGTTACTAAGCAATCCATTGGAGAATACAACTCTTGACCAATAGAAAATCATGAATAGTTGCACGTAAGGGGTACACATAACACGTCTGAGAAGCAGTGCTCACCACGGGAGCTCGAATAACCTATAATATTAAAACTCTATTATAAGGGCTGAGCAACCTATTACAAACAATCATTGAAAAGGCCTGAGAGGAGTAAAATGATAGGAAAATCAATGACTATAAGGCGTACAAGTGATGTAGTCAGAGGGCTGTGCCGCGTCTCTTTGTAACTAACTGTCAGTCTGTCAATGTGGTTATATTGTTTTCATCTGGGTGTGCTTGAAGATAATCTAAATAATCCAAGATGCTTCCAAGTTCCAAACAGAAATTGAGTTATTTTAAGTCGCTACAAATTTTCCACTCACCGAAATCAATCCCCTCTTCTGTGTGAATGAACTGTTTTCAAGATAAGCTGAATGTTTAATACAGGGTTTTATTCAAGGCTTCACATGAGTGGCATAACCCAATAGATAGCCAAATGTGGCACTCCAACAGTACTAGAGAGTCCCCAACCCAATAAGCATATTTAAACTAGCTGTGTGGGATTGTTCTTTCATAAGACTGTAAAGTATTTTTCGAGTCGTCCTTATGATTCTTTCCCACACATCGCCAAAATAAGATCCCGTTGGTGGGTTGAAAGACCATTCAATCCCTCCTGAACATAATGTGTCAGCCATCCTGGTCTGGTCAACATTTAAAGAAAGCGCTTCTTGAAACACGTTTCAAGGACAAACTCTCAATCCTGGGAGAATATGAAAATCTTGCCGATCCATCAGTGCAACTTCTCCCCAAGTTTCACCTATTTTGCACGCACATGAGTCATCGCACTATTTGACTTCGATCACCGTACAATCACTACCTGCAAACGGACAATAATTGATTTTATGGTAGAAATGTATTGTTGTTTCAAATCAAGAAAGAAGTGAGTTAGATTTATGTTTTAAAGTTTTTTTTTTTTTTTGAATAGGTATATGAAAATATGTCTAGTTGTCAGTAGTTGATCTTATTTTTTCTTGGTCTTAGCTCATAGCAACTAGCCTAACGTCGTTGACTGCGATACAGTACAGAATAGTACTAGGCTAGGGACCATTTAACGTTAGCCACATCAGTGTTGTGCTAGTAGTAATAGGCCTAGTAACTGTAGTATGTTGTGTTACTGTACTTGGGCTAATATTTAATATTTGATATTAAATTGACACTTGATAGGCTCAGAACCTAAACGTCAGCAATCAGAAAAACTGAAAAAATAGTTCGGGAGTCGGGACTGGAGCCTGGAGCCTGTCAATGACATCATAGGCTAGATCTGAGATGTTGGGTTCGAAGTTTATGCAGCTAATAAATTTAATCAAGCTTTTTTTTTTAAGAATTAAGGGGCCTTTGCCTAACGTTAGTAATTGT
Organism: Chiridota heheva; assembly: GCA_020152595.1. NCBI lineage: Eukaryota > Metazoa > Echinodermata > Holothuroidea > Apodida > Chiridotidae > Chiridota > Chiridota heheva. The sequence continues at coordinate 3,887,245 of JAIGNY010004509.1, forward strand.
TTTCGTTGTCAGAAATATCGACTTAGTTATGAATACCCTGTAAAAATCTGAAGTTTATATTTTTGATGGAGTCGGATTTGGACTTGAAATTTTACCCCGTAAATATCTAGGCCTAATGTTAGTACAGTTAGCCTACTCACGGCAGTACCATCGTATAGCTTAACTGCAAAATCTAACACATAATTCCAAGTATCCACTACGCTCGCACAGGCGCAGTCGAAGTCACCAATAACAATCTTCATGTTGCATAGTTTTT